>LQNS02000211.1:46935936-46963204 GCA_001587735.2 Parhyale hawaiensis
TCTATATCCTACTAACATAATGGCAATAGCTCATAGAGTGCCGGGGCGTATGTTCCGGTGTCTCTTTGGGAATGGGCCTATTGGTTCGTCTACTGCCGCCTATCTAATCTAATCTAATAACGTTCGGACGAAAAGATGACGATACTCGTTCTTTTGACAAGCGTGTGTCATCGCCATTAGAGACAACAATGATATGCAGCAGCGCAAACATGATCAAATTGGAACTAAAATACATTAATCTACCTACTCATGAAGCTAGTCACCAGGTCACTGTAGGTAGATATTTTTAGAATGTCCCGCACACGAGACAGCGAGATATAAGAACTTTTTCGCCAAAAAGTAACCTTGTAGCCTAACTCCTATCCCCATGACTAGGTGATTATTCGTGAACAGCTATACAGCCAGCAGCTGTACTGTCAATACGAGTTTCTGCAGTATATTCGAAAAAAATTTTCCGGATTTCATCCAAAATTCTCTGATATAAAATTGGCCAAATTTCGAATGGGATCTGGGATGAAAATCCAAAGTGTCACTGAAACATTAAAGATAATAATTTTATCAGTACAATAGTGGCATTCCTAGCATAGGCTTGGATTCTATAAGATCAGCTTTGGCAGTCTCCGTGGAGTCGTTATGTCTGAATCAGCCATTAGCGTCTGACTGTAGGCCAAGACTTTTCATATTATACCGAGTCGCTGATGACGTCAGAAGGACACCATCAACTTGAACTATAAATTATGGGCAGATGCAGTCAGATGATCAGCGTGGCTGAGCCAGATGCATCTGTGGTGCTATATTTTCTCGCGCATCGCACCTGTCAAGCTCAACGCAGAGGTTCTTTAGTCTAAAAGCAAAGGCACAGTCAATCACTTCATTTATTTTGGCAGGGAGCACAGAGGCCGAGACGAGCACTTTCAACGTCGTAACCGAGTGTCTTCCAAGGCTTGCATCTTTCTCAGGTCTAATGAATGTACGTTTTATTACGTGACTACCATCAAAAGGTGACGCAGAACCGGTATACACGCAGAAAATAAAACTTGTCGGTGTAGCTTCTCGTTGTGCTTGATGTTGAAAACGTATACTTGAAAGCACTAAGGTAGGGGCGTGTCACCCACGGTTTCAAATCGTATTGCAATCGGCAACCGCTCACTTATTTCAGTTAGGATCAAGGCGAACGTTTCTCAGGTTAACGGTACCTCTAAAAGGGTTGTGATTGCAACACGCCTCGACTGTAAAATTAGTACAGGGGCATATGCTTGTTTTTCTCCCTCTACATAGGCGTCTGAGTGGAGGTGATTGGCACTCACCATTTGCCAGGTGGTGCGGTGGCCCACCAGCTCGCACTATCAGGTGGGTGGCCGTCGGCTGCTGTAAACTCAAATTATCGTAAGGCTGCCACGGGGTGCTCGGTAGCGCACACCTTCGCTGCTCAGATAAAAACCCAAAGTTTCCTCTTTTAGAGTTCGGTTAAGTCAGCCGAGAACGAACGTCCCATGCTAATGTCAGGGGCCGTGCAGCAGTTGCTGTCCATCTCTAATGACTTCCCTCTTCGACTTCAGTTTAATGAGGGAAGCGTGCAGACTTCACTTAATGAGCTTATGAATGTTTTTAGTTCATCACGGATTTGAGAGTGGCAAGCGGTACTAAAAATATTAGAGAAGGAGAGAGGCTGTTTCTGCCTCAGATTAGATCAAAAGATTTTCGGCTCGACATCATATCGGCCGTGGCTGACAGTTGGAGAAGATTTCGTCCGCGGTGTGGGTGATCTGCTAGAAAAGCAACGTGAAAATGAATACACCTTTAAATTAGAAACTTAATGCGATTAAATGTCGTTTTTTTTGTAGCTGTTCTGTCCACATCTGTTGCCGCTGCATCAATTGCATTCGTCTGTGGCTATCTAGGTATCTAAGTGTCTTCACTGATGAGTACTTCAGAACTCATGTTATCAAGGAAGCTGTTAGTATAGACCTCGCCATTATGGCATGATTCCAGTTAAGATTTACTTCTCCGAAACTCCATTTTCTATGATCTTTTGCATGGTTCTGCTCTGGAGCATAACTTCCTATTGCTTTTTTTTACTTATGTAGTCAATGTGAGCATCATGAGCTCAGAACAAATAAACTATTGCTGGGGATTAGGTGAAATTTACGTTCCTTGCTACTGTTAAGAGATGCTTCGGATTGTCTGTCGCTAAATATCAGATTTGATGAAGCAAGAGCCCCCTTTTTTTAACGGCTACAAAGGAATTTCTCTTGTGCAATACTAACACAGGAACCAAGAAAGCAAACTATTACCCAACAACTATCTTTTCATTATAAGAGTAGTAGGGCATTCCTCCGTCAGAAATGATAGCAAACAACATGCATCGACACCTTTCGTGTGTCCATGCTTCTG
This sequence comes from Parhyale hawaiensis, assembly GCA_001587735.2. NCBI lineage: Eukaryota > Metazoa > Arthropoda > Malacostraca > Amphipoda > Hyalidae > Parhyale > Parhyale hawaiensis. The sequence goes on from LQNS02000211.1 coordinate 46,938,331, forward strand.
GTCATGATTCTAATTACATATAAGGATAGTGAATTGTGCCCGCCGAAGCTGCAGCCATAATCGTCCTGTTACGGTAACAACGATCAGCGTTACCGATTTCATTGGTGAGAGCACAATATTAGTCTTTGCTAAAGCACCTCTAACTGCCGGCAAATAGATTAATTCTGCTTGCACAATGTTTTGCTACAATAATACAAAGGGACTGATAAATATATTCCTCCTGTTTTCAGGGATACAGAGAAGAATGTAAGTCGAGCTGCTCCTGAACCATGATTTAAGTTACAGCTTCTTTAGAATTATTAAATACTCAGCTCTTCCAGGCTAATCTTACGCGGATTTAAAAGAGATTGAGAGCAGAATGAATGCTGAATGCACTCAGCAGAGAGGGAGTCTTGCATGAACGACGCATGGAAGCTTGCGTCATCTGCCTTTTCTCTTCTAGCAACAACTGCGTATACTACATATATGCTACCTCCCTAAGTATTTTGAAGCAAAAAACTACTTGCATCTTCCGGAGAATAGATTCGACTCAGTGCTCTAATTTTATCAGATCTACGTTTAAGTCGAGAATGGATTTTCTACCTTTCTTATCAACATGCAGAGGGGTAGGTATACAAAATATATAAATAGATATAAAGGCAAATGTATTGACAAATACATAATGGAAGTTATCATAGTCTTTTGAACTGTCATACTTTCAACTCTTTTGTATGTACATTGAACGCTGTCCAGGTTTCCCATGAAGATAAAATTAGAAGAATATGCCATAGTTGTAGTATTAGAAGGAGGATTTCCCAAAACTTAACCTTTGTGAGGGATCGTCATCATCAGTGGTATCATCTGACTTTATGGTAGTGAATGGATACCACCCACAGCAGGGGGGAAATGAGCTGTCGCGATTTCGGCGTTACGTCCAAATTGTGTTGTCAGCTTTGAGTGTTGGGTTGCAGCGTTAACCGCTGCAGCCCTGCAGCTGTACTCTTGATTTTGGAGGTGTTAGTTTTGAGGTACGAGTCGCAGCGTCCACAGTTGAGGACCTGCCTTGTGCTACTGTTGAATACTGGACTCCTGTCTCCTTATTTTGTGCTCTGTGATACTTGAAAATACACCAAATAATCGACTTTTCCTTTAAATCCAACCCCTAAAGCTTTGTGGAAGCAAAGGTAGAGTCAACTTGTCCGCACCCTCCACTGGGAAACCCACACGCATTGGTTCGTGCTATGGATGTATACCAAGTGGCTCCAGAGAGTAAAGTGCCACCCCATCGATGCAACGACCCGCGCCCCTACCCCCCATTTTTGGGTAAGGTAAATGCCCCCACGGTAGCTGTGCACACCCATCAACTGCTGACTCAGAGCACCGAACGCCACAGAGTTCACTTACCTGGCTTGGTACCCGATCCAGCAACCTTCAGTGCCGTCATTTCAGCACACAAAGTTGCTGCTACCGTGGGCATAACCAGACATTATCCTGAAAGTCACTAAGCCGTTTACAGTAAAACAGTAGATTAGATAGGCGGCAGTAGACGAACCAACAGGCCCATTCTCAAGGAGACACGGAAACTTGCCCGGCCCTCTATGAGCTATTGCCATTATGTTAGTAGGATATACAAGACTGAGGAAAAGAAAAGAGAAAAAAAAGAGAAAGGAGAAGAGTCTCAGCAAAAGAGACGATCATGAATGCACCTAATCATGGTCAATAGCCGCTGATATGCGGAGTTGAAGAGGTTAGACAGTGCAGTTGGAGCGGAAGAGAGACGAAGACGGATTTAGGAAGCCTCGGAGGCTTTGTCCGTTAAGAGTGTGCGACTCCTGGAGGAGGAATCTTTAGCTGTGGGGGGTGTCTCTCTCAATGTAGGTATGTCAAGACGATTTTTAAACGCGTTGACTGATTCCGCACTAACAACGTCGGAGAGAAGTCTATTCCAAGTGCTGACTATGAAATGAGGAAAGAACTGTTGACTTAAGGTCGTTCTTCGAGCTTTGTGATTGAGTTTTTGACCATTGTTTCTCAAGCGATCACTGACGTCTCTTTCAAAGAGTTCCGTCGTAGGTACGTCGTTGAAGCCATTCAAATACTTAAATTTTTCTACTAGTTGCCCCCTAAGTCGTCTTTGCTCGAAAGATATTTGACCCTTTTCCTTTAGGCGACATTCATACGGCTTGTTTCGCAGCTGAGATATCAATTTCGTTGCTCTGCGTTGGAGTTCTTCCATGTTATTGATATCTTTGCACAGATATGGCGACCAGAACTGAACAGCAAATTGTAAGTGTAGCCACATTAATGCCTTGTAGAGGGGAACGATGATGTCCTTGGACTTGTATTCAAAATTTCTGGTAATGAATCCGAGTACTCTGCTTGCTATTTTCACACTCTTGTCAACTTGCTGACTGTGATGTAATTTGTTTGTAATTGTAATTCCCAAGTCACTTTGTTGGGTGACAGGTGACAGCAGCCAATTCCGTCCCCATTCATTTGCAATGGGGTTGAAGGGTTCACAAGCCCTACGTGCATTACTGAACATGCGTTGACATTACAGCTCATCTGCCACGTTGCACTCCCTTCCATGAGGTGGTCAAGGTCTTGTTGGAGCTCAGCTCTTTTCGTGGCAGGATGACATAGTTTTGTATCATCCGCAAATTTACTGATTTTACTACGGATGTTAAGATCCAGATCATTGATGTAAATTGAGAACAGAAGTGGGCCAAGCACGCTACCTTGTGGAACCCCTGAAGATACCTGCGTCAAGTCGCTCGTTTCTCCTTCGAGCTTCACTCTCTGCTGCCGACCTGAGAGCCATGAACCGATCCATCGTATGTAGTCTCCCTGGATACCATGGGCTTCCAATTTTTTCATTAGCCGTTGATGGGGAACTTGATCAAAAGCTTTTTGGAAATCTAGATAAACAAGGTCTACACCCTTTTCTTCATCTTCAATATCCGTAACTTTTTAGAAAAAGTCCAGAAGGTTTGTTAAGCAGCTTCTTCCATTTCGGAAACATCACTTTGCATAACCACGTTCGTGGTTGACAAAAGAATGACCACGTATGTAGTTCACAGGCTCATAACCTCATAGTCAAATAACCTCAAGACAACCCCGAGGAGTGAGGGAGTTCGCTGCAGCAGCGAGGGCAGGTAAGAAGGGCGCAAGACTCACGTATGAAGAGGGTCGCTTACTCTCTCAGGTGCCAGTGTGAGCATGGCTGTTGTGTGGTGAGGTGGTGCTCTCTTAATGTCTCGACCTTAAGCTAACGAGGCAATAGCGATAAGAGATACTGTACTCACACGAAATGAATACTATTGTTGTTACTTGGTTGGGAAATTGCCTTCGTTCACTCGTAGTTATCGCCAATTCAAAGTATTGTAATATATAGTACACGTAAAAATGAAGATTGATTCTTAAAAGGGGAAAACAACTTAAAATTATGCAATGCGGAGAGTAATCAATAGGAAAAAAAATTCATTACGTTAATAGTTATAAAATATTCAAGTCTACTGCATGTGCGTTATAGCTGCTTTGAAATATAATGACACCAATATGCTGCTTGGCCAATCCTGCATTCTTTTAATATTCATCATTATTTTCTTCTAATATACAATTGACCCAGGGCAAAACTATAGGGAAAAAACTAAAGGGAAATGTGATATTTAGATATAAAATACATCGTCTCTCTTACATTCTGCATCATTATTTAGAAAATGATCACATATCATACTATGTATTTATTGAAAAAATCGATAAACGCGTTTTAAAACATTTTTTTATGCAATCATTTTCTGTCTATGATGCTCTATCAAAAGAAACGAGCAACGGACGGCCATGAGACTCGTCACGGCTGTACGTATCTGCCGTATGAGTTAATTCAATTACAGCAGCCCGTTATAAAAAGGTCTTTACTGTCGCCGTATGAGTAATGAAAGTGAGAGATTTGTCATAACGTGTCTGACGGAAATTTAATACATAACTTACTGTAGTCTTTCTCGTACGAATAGTATTGTTCGGCAGTGACGTTGTTAATTTACGGATAATAATTTTGTATGATTTCATGTTGGTATTTCGTACGAAGAACATAGCTTGGCATAGGCCATGTATGATACTTTGTGTATTGCCGGATTTCTGCATCAAATTTACAAGTAATTAAGGTGTGGTAGAGATAAGATTCTGTGAGCATAAATCGTAATAATGATAACAATTACTGATTCGTAATCACTTTGCCTTTTTTTTATGCTGCGTGATGAAAAAAGCGTGGTGCGTGAACTTATTTAAAATACTGACGCACAATGCGGACCAAATCACAGACAGCTACACTGTTATAACATTGTAAAGCTCTAATTAGCGCGGCATCTTTTAAATGTTTTCTCTAAGGTGTAGCAGTTTGATCTGTATTGTCCACCAATGTACGGCAACAAGCTTGCAATATAAGTAACAATTTATTACGCATAAAAGTAAATAACAAACACATCAATATGGAAGTATTAGATATAAATATTACGAAGGTACACAGAGTCAGCCTGAACATCGTCTCTTTTAACGTGAATGTGCCACACTGCAACCGCAAACAACATGGACACTATGTTGTTGTCATCGTCACGATACTCCTAAAATTTAAAGTTCAACCCTGTCAGCAATTAGCTGTTCATGAGAATATTTTTATAAACTTTCGTCAAACATTCATTGATGAAAAAAGTAATACAGAATAGCACACAGAAGGCTGAATTTGACAGCAGCTTGACGTTTATTCATGTAATCATTAACGGAGCAAAGGCAGTTCTGGCTAAGTCACTATTTACCTTGTATTCCTATGAAAATTTCTTTTAGTCACATGAAAGATAATTTAATGGGTTAATGCCAACTGTAATACGATGAATGAACACAGCTCTTATACTACAGCTATATCAGAATAATTAATGACAACTGTTGCAACAGCAAATAAACTGTTAGACGTTTTAGCCGCATAATTACAACAGTTAATAACTATAGCTACAACTATTAAAAACCATCAAAACTACGATAACAATTATTACAACAATAATTACAGCTATCAGAAGTATAGCAACTATAGTCACAAACATTAATTATAACTCTAATTACATACTTTTGAAGTAGAAATATTATATAATCAGAACGGTTAACAACTATAACTTTCAACTACTGCAAATGTCAGAACTATAATAACACATATTATAACTACAATTACAGCCGTTGAAAGTATTAGAACTACAATCACAACTATTACAAACATAACTACAATCACAACTATTACAAACATAACTAGAATGAATGAACACAAAAAAGAACAAGTGATGACTTCACCGCCTGTCGTGCCTAACACGTCACCTATACATCTGTCATGCGCGAAAGGCGCCGCTGGCGCCATCTATCTCCTGGCCGCCATTAATCTTGCCGAAGGAAGTTTTTATGCTTCAGTTCTGCGAAATAAATTGCAAGCAACAGAATAACATGTGATCTACTAAAAATCACTTTGGGACTTTCCTAAATACAAACATCGCTTTGAAAATTTTCCACTGAAGTTTGACTTCTACTGGATCTATGGCTCATTTCAGCTGTTGTAGCTATATGCAGAGTAATTGTGAATAGGGTGTTTATGTCACATGTGAATTAGCTATTTTATGGCTTGTTCAAAGTATCAAAAGTTGCCAGGGTAACTCATTATAAGCTATGCGTTATAGTTCAATAGTGTAATCAATGTGATGCCTAGAGATCCAAAATAATAATGACTATAGTGTATCACGTTATCATTGACTAGTGGAAATTTGCTTCTTCGTTTATTTATATTTATTAATGTAATAATGATAATCATGATTAACATTGCATGAGTACATACCTACACGATAGTATGCCTTGCTGTCACTGATCCTGACTCATTTACATCGTAGCATTTATCATTGCTATTAAGACATCATGCTATCATGATACCCATACACCACGCTACCATGGTGCCTTCGCATCATTGTATTATCACATTATGCTCTCATGATACTCTTACTCCATGCTACCTTGAAGCCAACACTTCATGGTATCATTATAGAATAACATCATGTTATCACTAATCAACTTTGCCTCCTCATGGTATCACCAGGCATTTCGCACCCTAAGCATTCAGGACCGTTCTCATGAACACAGTGCGCCGCACTAACCATGGCGCAAACTACAGACGCAAACACTTGGTTAAGTCGACATGATCATGACGCACCAGAGACACCTAAGGCTGCCGCAGGTGTCGCAATAAGTGCGCCAGAGAATTAATTTAGTAGAGGTGCCAGCAGGATCTCTGCCGTGTTGTTCCCTTGGTGAGAACAAGCCAAGTAAACACTAGCTATCTTAAAAATTTTATTTATTTATTTACTTATTTGTATTGTAGGGAATATTTATGTTACCACCTATTACCACTTAGTTGGGGGAGTGTCTAAAATGAAATATCAGAATTAATACTATGTTTTGCTAGAAACTAAAATAGTATTCCAGCAGTAATGAATGTGCAAGTTATCATAAGTTTATTGCAATTTTGGCTTAAGGGAAAGTCTCTAGTATAAATAGTATAAAGGGTTGGTCTATTAATTTTTTAATTCATTAAGCAATAAAACACTATCGTCCGATACATGACAAATAAGTTCATGATCAATGTTTTAAATTAGAATATTAACTAATTAAGTTAAACATTTAATGCTAATTTGAAACTTTTTTCATAATTTTTGCCAAAATTACGGAAAATGAAATAACACCTTTTCCCTAGACTTTCTAGCTTATCTCTTGTCAATCAAATACATAAATAAAAATTTGCCATGACACACTCCCATAAGCTATCAAGTGACAGGACGAAGACTCAAAACAAAGCAGTTCTCACTCCTGGTCGAGGCAACTTTCTGAGTTAAGTCACGTGTCGGTGAGAAGTTATGAAAACTTCCCCCGTCTTCATCCACACAGCTGCTGGTAACGGAATTCTCACTCGCTTCAATGCCGACCTCCAAGCAGTTCTCAACTCCCAGCTTATCTAGACCACCGTTCCATATTTTCTCTGCCACGGTCCGTCCTAAGTAATATTTTCAATTATGTAGCACGTGTTGCGGGCTGAACACTCGGGTGCTAGAATTTTATAAAAAAATTGTACTAGTGAGACTCAAGGCTTTATTGATTAGTGCGATGAGACTTACGGTAAGCCCAATAGACTTGACTTGTACTAACTACTGAGAGGAGCGTTAGTTTCACAGTTGCAGGTACACCAAGCAGCTCCATGGCGCTTCAAGCAGGTGAAAACTCCATTTTATGGAGCAGGATTAAATTTTCTATCGTAACTAGGGTAATCGACTCGGGATTAATGCCTCAAACTTGATCGAAAGGAACAACCAAAGGCATTTGTTTGAAAATCCGGTAAGTCAAGCCTGTTAGGCTTAGCCAACTTAATTCTAATGCACCCATCGATGGAGCCTCGGTCAGTATTATCTTGTGAGAAAAATGCTCAGGATTGCTACGGTAAAAGTCTTTGAGACTGATTTTTCATTTATATCTATTGCAATCATTATCGACTGCGACATTAACTGAATAAACGCGTACAAATCTCTGAAAAATCTCAGCTTGACTAGAAGCAGCGGCAAACGCTTTGAGAAATTTAATTTCTTTCTCTAAGCTTATACACAGCAGAGTAACGTTGGTGAATAGGGAAATAGATTTCGTTGACACAAAAAAAAAAAACAACTGGGAAAATTTCAGAAGGCTGACAACATTAACTGGAGCATCCTTTGCCCATTTAACTGTCAGACGTTATTCTGTTCCTGAGGTTCTCAGTCTTCAATATTATATTTCATTTTCTTTGGCAATTTATATAATTTTACAATAAGCCTCACAAAGCGTCCATATGCTGTGTATGTCGCCTGGCACAGCGATGATCTACAGCGGTTACTGAATTTTTTAGTATCATCGCGGTTATTCATACTTTGAAACAAATGGAGCATAATTGAAATTCAAAAAAAGAATTGTTTATATGTTACTCTGTTCAACCTCCGTGCTGGATTAAAAAATTATATTGATGAATTCACTTATATTTGTTCTTAATATGTTTGCTGCTTATGATTTTATCATTTGGAAGTCCGAGCCTTATGCACTGCTATTTTTTCGGCAGTTTCTTTTTTTTAAGGCTATTCTGCAAAGTCGGAACTACAGTCACACGTTTCGCCTGCTTGTTTTTTATTTTTTTATTGTTTATGTTGCTCGTAACATTTCTTGCTTTTGTTCGTTTACGTTTTCATTTATTTTTGTCATGTGCAAGAATTTAGTGAGTTTGTTTTCTCTGCAACAACTGACATGCTAAAACACGAACATTTATCCTTGAAGTGGCACCACTTTCAAAACTACTCCAGAACTTCAAGTTCTACAAACGAACTTTACAGCACGTGTATCTTCGCCTATATTGCAAATATTAACATGGAAAATCACTAATAAAATAGATCAATCCTTCGCGTTATTAGTGGCACAAAAATAAATTTATTTAATACCTTTGGTAACAAATTATTACAAAAAGCAATGGCTCCTAAAGCCTTGACGAGCTATATGTAATATGAAAACTTTATATTTAATGCTTTAATTGCTTCGAAGGTGCGCCACAGCAAGAAAAGTTTGAAATCACTGACATAAAGAGTATGCGATTACTGTACAGCGAGAGCGTATAACTTCTCACCGCGACTGCCAAAACACTCACCTTAGCTTCGAGGACAGTGACAGCGCTGCCTGCGACAGACTGCCTGAAGGGGCGATAATTTCACGAATAATTTATTATTATTTCATATTTACTAAATAATTTGACTAAAATCCTTGCTTTTATTAACACATATTCGAGGTAAAGCTATGAGCTCATAATCTGGAGCGGAAAGTTCTATCAGATACGCCTGAAAGAAAAAAAGCATACAGCACAACCAGAGCGAAATAGGGTTAACGCCCACAACCGATCCTCAACAACCTTTCACGCGCCATACGCTCTCCCGATACCCTCACTGTACGGTGCATATTTTTAGCGCTAGGTAATTTAGCCCAGCATGCAGCCGCACGCCCACCTCTACTTCCGTGTAAGACGGCCGCCATTTTCTCGTAGCTCTACGTTTCCTATATCTGCGTAACTGCCTACAATCAGTTTTGCCTTTCAGCAGGCTTAGGCCGGTGCAACACCAACGCAACAAGGAGTGCGATACGATTTTTACGGTAGACATTTTGCCTGAGCCCGACAACAATGCACGGTGTGTCGCCCAATCTGGGTTGCGTAGGTGGGGACAATAGATTGCTGTACCCGACCTTGCGTTCTATCATGCAACAAATTTGTTAAGCCACACGTCACTTGCTGCGCTGGTGTGGTCAGTACCTCAGAGAACGACATGAGAAAATGTAATTTCCAAAATCTATAACAGCATTTTACTTGTATCTCCGGTTAGCCATCCATTCGTTCGTCTGCACTGTGCGCTGTCAGCAATAAAAAGGAAAAAGCTGGAATATCATATCTTTGATACGGGCTTAGGAACAACAGCAGGTGTCAGTTTTAAGTCGCTACTATTCACGTGTACATTCATTGCCTGATACAGAATATATTTTCACAATGTAGTCATGATACGAGTCCGGGCATCATAAAAAAAAATCAAACTTTCGCTTTTCTGTGGAATTTTCACAGATCCTGGCTAGTTCTCTGCCACCTTGCACACACCGACCGCATCGACGAAGTTCTCATTTTGTCGCGTAGTTCAAAAATATTGTTGATCAGACAGTGTGCGACACAGGAGAAGCTAGTAACCTGCCCTGAGAGCACCTGGGAGAATATCTCGATTATCTCTCAATGCATGATAAATGCACCAGTTAAAATTCGACTTTTCGAGGCGGGAAACGAACCAGCAATACCCACTTAAGTCAAATGTACTACAGTCGTACTGGTACTACCAGCAGCGAGTACCAAGCGTAGTCCATGAGAACTGCTCCATACCGTGCTGTTTAGCACTTTACTAGGGATATCATATCACCTTATATTGCTTAAGTATTAATATCAGTAGAATTCTACCAAACAACTAGTAATATTGTCAAGTATTCAAGTAAGGGATTGCAAAGCTACACTGTGACATGGTGTTGGCGTTAAGCACGGTACACGAGTCCAATAGCTTAACAGACAGAATATGTACGTGTCGGTCAATCGTGGCGTTTATTGAAAAATATATTTTTTGTGTGTCGGAGTCCTCGATTCTCAACTGCCTATAGTTAATTGGCAAAAGTTTCTGTCAAATGCTGTACAGTGCTGCGGTATTTACAATACGAGCATTTGTACAATAAAGAGTACAAAACTGAAGGTTTACTGTTCGGAAAACAATAATATCAGCTTTAATCCTAGATGTATATAACAGTATTGACATACTTTATGGCACTTTATAGCATCGTTTTGCATAGGTAAAGACTAACTAGTTGTCACCGGTGACGTAGCTATAGAGTTTAGGTTGCGTACGCAACTAAGATCCGCTATGCGTATAGGCAACTAACTGCAGCTATAGGAAGGCATGCCAGCCTCTAGTGCTAAGTCTGCTAACTGTATAGAATTGCTGAAATTGTTTGACAGGTACGGAGTATTTTCAGCAAGGAAGATTACCACATTTCACGTAGTATGTTTGCCAGCAGTCAGTCTCTATCTCACTCGCAGAAAATCCTCCATTCTGTGGGAGTGAATGATCAAGTAAGCGCAGGCGGTAGGTCTCCTCCATCAGTCTCATTTGATGTCGGATTTTTGGAGATCGAAAACAAGGAGATCTTCGAGAGCGACCTCGGCATAAGCCAATTGGCCGTCAGCTGGCAAGAGAGCCGAGACAGGGAAGAGGAGGACGCTCTGGGGAAACATTCGTTCCTGGAAGCTGCTCCGACTCAAAGCCAAAGCAACAACGCTAGTCCGAGAGACTCCGGCAGTGAGGATCCGTTGGAAAGTAAAGCTAACGGGAGAGGCGGAAGCCTGGAACTGTCTCCTGAGCCTTCTGAACAGTTTAGGGAAGATTCTCTGCTAAAAGGCGGCAAGATCAAAGTTTTTTCCAACGAGATATTGCAGCGGCAAGCTGACTCGCTTGCCAATAGAGTGCTGCAGAAGAAGCGGTTATCTGGCGCGAAAGCTGCTGTAGAGACTGGTTCATCGAACATATATCAATGTGTGACCGAAGCATCGGACACCTTGTCCAAAGAAACCGACAGTCAAACAGAATATGAACGCACTTTGGCCTTGCAATTAAGAGCTGCAGCTATTCTGAGCAACGGCAACGACCACACTTTCCATTTAGGCAGCGAAACAATTCATGCAAATGAGAGCAGAACTCTTTGCAACTTTAATGGTTCAGAGTCGCAGGAATTTGGGCTGAAAAACAGAGAACACGCATCCCAAAACAGTAGCAGAAGTACTACTACTACCACCACCACCACCGAGTCCACTGACAATCTTCCGTCGCTTTTGTCCCTCACCATTGATCCAAGTATCGCTTTTTTCAACCGTCACTCAGCATCTCAACAGCATAAGTCTCATGAAGAAAATTTGCCAGTCCACCCAGAAAGAATTTCTGTATGCTACAGCGAAGCAACTCAGTCTTCAAGTGTAAAGGCACCGTGCTATCTTCACTACTCAAATGGACCTATGTCGAATTTAGGTACCAAAGCCCCTTGTGCTTTACACTCGTGTGATAACTCATCTCGAACTAACGTAAGCCAGCCTGCTGCACCATCTGTACAGATAAACTTATCTAACGCCCCGCTGCATCTGCCACCTCCAAACGTTCCTCCTCCAAACCTCACAAACTTGCTCGTTTCAGTGAAGTACAGCGAGGAGAACAATAACAACTACGAGTATTGCAAAGAACAACGCCCTTATCACTTTGAGGGGACATCTGTGGCTAATCTGAGCGCTCCTCCTCCTCTGCCGCGTTGCTGTACCAGGAGCGTCGCTTCTATCCAGAACGGAGATCAATTCACTGGAGGAAGAAATCCAACTGGCTCATCCATACAAGATCCTCTGAAATGCACATGCCACACCGCTGGACCGAACGCAACGGTAACCAACAACATTAGTCAGATTTTCAGCCAGGTTTCTACGATATCAACAGCTGTTCCTCCGCCTCAGTTGCATAACATTGCTCCTCCACCCATACCTGAGCATCACAGGAACGGGTCCCACTATCCTACTGAGACAACATCCCAGAAACCTGCTCCCCCTCCCTTTGCGTTGCCCCAGGTCCTTCCTCCACCTCAGCCTCATCAGGTCACAGCTCCTGTGTACCGTCCACCCCCAGCCGAAGACTTGCCTTGGCCGTCATCTGCTGCCTACGCTGCAATAGGTCAGTCAACGTTGACTTTGCGATTGTGTTGCATTCTAACTATATTATTTAGCACTGTACTCGCCTAACATTCTCTATTACTGTAAGATTCAACTTAAGTCATGTATCCAATCACTTGAACAATTCATGGCCAATCGAGTTAGATCATGATTTAGTCACATATTTACATACAGTGTGTGATTTATATAAGAAAAGGGTCGCAGGCTGCAAGCTTCTAAAAAGACCACAAGGATGCAAATCTATATAGGGACTAAATCCAACTCTGCAAGCTATGGATTTCCATAATATTAATGTACTTATCAACTTAATTTTCCTGGCTTTACGCTCGTATCTATGTCAGTAAGCGCCAAGTACAGTAAGCAACAAAAAGCATCGCTATTTAATTGACAAATTTCTTGACGTAGAAACTTCTTATTTGTCTTTTACACGCTGGTAACTAACACTGTATTTTGTTTCTTCTTATGTGTAGCATATATATCGTCTCTTAGTTCGATAGATCTAACAATTAGGAGGTGTTGCCTGATTATTATGTCCCTTAACTATTTTTTAGGTGCCATAAAAGAGCATGTCGTTACAAAATGATTTTGACACGCTTTGTTATTGACGTATTTAGAATATTTTAACTGCTGTGATTTCTTCTGTTGCAGGGATTAAGTTCTTCTATACAGTTTTCCATGAGCTGTCTCACACACACACTGCTACACAGACACACCAATATATAAATGTAATATGCTCGTGGTAATAGAGTAAAGCAAAAATAGGTCTGTGTGGATTTAACGATATGTTTTGATTCACAGGCAATTTAAAATTTTGATACTGACATTTTACAGAGGAGATATGACCAGATCAGGCATGACATGGGTACGGAGTCTTGAAATATTCTTTGGTGCTGTGGGTGCGATTGTGGAAAGGCAGCAATGCAAACCAAGAGCTCAGTTGGAAGAGCAATTTCACAGTGACGAATATTGCTTCGCACACGTTGCCGCGGTTCGTGTTACGTGGCGGCATGTCTATATTGCACGGGAATCCCAAAGCTGAACTGCTGGGCTAGCTTTACCGTGGGTGCTCGGGACTCACTGTCGTTGTTCGCGACTAATCTGTGGACGTGCATCGCTGTGTGTGCATTCAAGTACATGTGCTGTGTTGCTGTGTCTCACTGCCACAAACCGCTGTATCGCCGGTTAGGTTAGGTTAGGGTTAGGCCGTACTGTCAGAAAACGGGAAGGACTATCGGGTAGTTAGTAAAAAATTAATTCATAATGTCTGGCAGGTTAGGTGAGGGTAGGCCTGGTTTGTCTAAATTCCACACGAGCGCAGTTATGACACACAGCGACGTTTGGCAACTATTGCATAGCACATGGTAGTGATTTTGACGGTGGTGACGAGACATAAACGTACACGCTAAGCGCGGCACGTGCACAGCATAGTAGCAAACGACGAGAGTGCGCTTGGGACAGTTACAGTAATAAAAGCAGGTGATTTTTGTGCTAAAATTCATAAAACAAAATTAAGAACGTTCGCTGCAGAGCCCTTTAATGTCTCCATGTCTCCAAGTTGATTCCCACTAAATAGCAAATGTGGAACATTCTCTACGAACCTTCTTTAATTACTTCACTCGAAAGCTTCAGCGTGCACGTTGTTACGCTGTCCGAAAATTGTTTGCAATCTTAGTAGCTGAGACAATTGTTGCACCATAGCAAGTACCATTGACAACGTTTTGGCTATATTTTTCTCCTCATTTTGATTGAATCTGTATTTACAAGGATGTATATACAGCATTAGTGCGATGTTGAAATACGTTAAGTTACATGGCCACGGGCTTGGAATCTTTTGCTCCAAAACCTGACACGCCTCTCATTTTTATGCTCTTGTGGACAGCGGCCTGTAGTGAGGGAGGCTTCTACAGCCGATGATTGTGCCCAATTATTTGGGGCTTTTGAAGTTCTTGACGACCGCCTTAGTTTCTGAAGAAAAGCAGGATGAGCCCTTGGGACGGTGACTAGGTCTGGAGAAGCAAGCTAACAAACAGCGTGCTCAGCTTTTCTATGGCTATAGAGAAGACGTAGGGACGTAATTTTGATGGACGTATTCGCACTATGCGTCCCTGTTTTCCTTTCTTTGGCAGTGGGGCTTAATAGCTGCTGGATTTGCAGCGCTTGAGGACGAAGTCAGTATATTCGTGGCGGCCTCTCTCTTCACAAGAACAAAGAGCTGCATTTCTTCTACATATACAATATTCTCAACGAAATTTTGTGTTTCCTTAGTGCTTCGTCCAAGGACAGGCTCTGCCTCCCTCAGCCTCTTTACAGCTACGCCCTCTCCCTCTGGATTCCAGCGATTTAAACTGGCACATGAAGGCTTAAACTGAGAACAAAATAATAATTGCGAGAGCACTCTGAAAGCGCATACCTCCGCCAAGCCAAACAAAGCAAACAAAAAATTTGAACTATGATTTGCTCTTTATCGGCACCAAAATCCGCGGTCATTTGCATTTTTTGACAGTAATGAAAGGTTATATAATTTTCTTCAGGGCCCGTCTGTAAATTCATGAGTTATGTTTTCACAAACATTAGTCAAATACACAAACAGACCAACCGATCATCTCCAAAATTTGATCAAATGTGTCTTTCAACATTTCTTAGAATTACATGAAGATCCGTTCTTAACTTTTTCAGTTATACTTCTGACAAACATTTAGACAAACGTTAGTCCAGCACACAAAGAAATGAACCGATTGTGTATCCAAGATACATATTATCATATGCAGAATGTCTTCTAACATTTTTAACAATTCCTGAAAATTTCATAACAATTTTAACAATTCAAGTAAATTTCATAAAGATCTATTCTAAGCTTTTTCTAAGCTTTCTAAGCTTTCTATTCTAAGGAAATAAACATAAAATCAATCACAGAGACAAACAAGCAAATGAAGGAACAGATCGTCGAAAAAAATGGGGGTGATTCATCTAACAACTCAAGTAAATTTCATAAAAAATCCGTCTATAATTTTTGAGTTATGACATCAAAAAAGAGGCAGGCAAACAAACACACAAACAGACGGATGAACAGATCTTTACCAAAAGTCAATCACCTGTTCCTCCTAACATACTTAACAAGCCCTGTAACTTTCGTAAGTATCATCCATAACACTTAGAGTTATCTTAATGGAAGAAAAATTGACAGCTATCGACGAAAATATAGCTTCCTTGGCCGAGGTAATAAATTTGAAAATTTACCCATTAAGAAAAATAATAAAATCAGTTTGTCATTCAGTCACCATGATCAAAGTTTCGTATTCCTACTGAAAAAAAAAAACTGAGTCTTGCGTTCATTATTTATCACCATTTCTCTGTCATCCAAAGATTGCTATACATCCCGCTACGATGCGCTAAGACAAAGTTCTAACTCTGTTGTTACATAAAAGATGCAGAAATATTATCAAACAATTTTCAAACAGTATTAATATATTCATAATGTTAAACCAGTCAATAAGGGAGCCTAACTTGCGTCGGTGATTTCGTGAAAATCACAAGACTTGAGGCTATTAAAAAAAAAAAAAAATAACAATTGGCAATATTGTGCTTAACTCTACGGTAATCGCTATGTATATTTAACTAATGACATTATTTTTCTTCAGGATGGCAGCTCTTTGCTCGTAAGAATGCAGTTATATATACTAATTTAATATAAAATTACGTCCATTAGGCCACAATAAGTTCTCTGTATATAAATATGCTGCCACCTACCTACTTAACCTAGACGCAAGTATACCTACCAAGTGCGCGCCACATCTTCTGCGATTGTGATATAGAGGGAATACAGAGGGAGGCCTTTTAACTAAGAATTTGAGCTCTGTTGCGTTAACTTGTTCGAACCTGCACGCGGACATGCGCTTAAATGCGAGTTTATTATGGTGGCATAGTCGTGAGTCCAAAAGTCTTTATATAATAAATTCTTCAGATAGTAAACACCGGCCAAGCTTTGAAACTGTTTGCAATAAAATTTCAAAATGATTGAAATAACCTGGTGTTTGAAAGATCTAAAACTGATTAACGTTATCATCTAGAAATATTAAATGGGTTAAGGTAGCGTTTTGTCAGAGTTTCCAGGGCCAGAATACAAACTGCACACTCTACTCCTACCGCTGAGTTAGACTTCTCCCTATATTAAGGTGAGCGTTATATATGGATAACAGATTGCGTGTCATGCAATTGTATTATGTGACTTGCATATGGTGCCTGGTATCTGAAGAACTGAGTATGTAGGCCGAATTTTTTAGTTTCAAATTTCAGAAAAACAACTTTCTAAAAATATTTTATCTGTAATATAAAAACATAGATCATAGCATGCAGTTTTTGCGGTTTCTAATCGTTCCTACTATTTTTTGTCCATTTGCCATTGCTATGCTTATAGCTTCGAATTTGGAGCCCACCTCCCAGGGTGGGAAATAGACATTCGTTTGCAGGGCGGTGAATGTTATTATAGATAGACGAATGTGTTCGTCCGTGGCCGAAACATATCCATGCATGACGTCACAGCCGTTGTACTTCAGCATGTTGCACACCATGAAAAAGTCGACGAGTCCAAGAGCATGTGACGTCACACATCCTGCTGAGGGGCGAGTCAGCGTGAATCATGTCGTGGCAACCGGCGAGGAAGCAGAGTTTGGGAGAATATCAAAATAGCTTTAGCAATATTTTTTGCATCCTCCAGTAAATCTCGTCGCGTCATTCTGTCATTTTTTAACATTTCTGGCAACTTTTTGTTCGAAAAATTCGCGCTCCTTCATAAAAGATAGCTATCTAGGTTGTCTATTCAGCATATTCTGCAATCTGCCCGACAAGCTTTTAACTAATGAAGAATTTTATAGGAGTAGTGGAGCAGCATACAGTATTTGGTTCGGTTAAAGTGAGCGAGTGAGTTAAATTTAGGGCAACGACAGATGTGATTTGCTCCTATAATAAAAATGCAAAAAATTAAATTATATAAGCGAGGTAAGAAAATACGGAATGTGACGGGTGTGATAAAACGTTCCGTGATGGAGAGCAGAGGACCGTGGAAAAGAGTTTTATGGTGCGGCTCAAAACATAACGCGCTGCGTAATGGTGCGTGGGACTGACTCTAGTGAGTGACAGACACTTGCAGAGTGGCTGACACGAGTATAGCGGTGGAGAGGTTGGCACGAGTGGCGCAGGAATGGCACAGGACCTACAAAATGACATGAGCGGTAGTGGAGTGGCTGCCACGAGTGGCGCTGGAATGATTGGCACGAATGTCACCGGAAAATTTCGACATTAGTAATTTTTTAAAACCAAACTCGCCATTTTTGGTGGACGGAAACTTATTCCTCGATCTGTCTAAACAAGAAATTAATTAGTGTGATCTGTGTTCCGCTGTGGCGGCTGCAGACTTTTAAGCGGCACTGCAGGATTTGTTTTAGCAGTACTCCTTGGTAGCGTTTCAGTTGGAGTGTTGTTGGTTAGCTGGTACTTTACTTAGATTTATCCTCCTCTCGGCTAACGCACGGGGTAGCTTGATAACCATGGCTAGCTATTAGTGGCTTAACGCGTCACTGACGTAACTGATGCAATCGAGTGGCAGAGCAGCGGCTGACACAAGCGGCACAGCAGTGGCTGACACCAGCGGCACAGCAGCGGCTGACACCAGCGGCACAGCAGCGGCTGACACAAGCGGCACAGCAGCGGCTGACACAAGCGGCACAGCAGCGGCTGACACAAGCGGCACAGCAGCGGCTGACACAAGCGGCACAGCAGCGGCTGACACATGCGGCACAGCAGCGGCTGACACATGCGGTACAGAAGCGGCTGACACAAGCGGCCCAGCAGCTGCTGACACAAGCGGCACAGAAGCGGCTGACACAAGCGGTACAGAAGCGGCTGACACAAGCGGCCCAGCAGCTGCTGACACAAGCGGTACAGCAGCTGCTGACACAAGCGGCACAGCAGCGGCTGACACAAGCGGCAGCAGCGGCTGACACGAGCGGCACAGCAGCGGCTGACACCGCCCCATCACACCTCTGACATCACTCTGCAGCAATGCGCTGCTCCGCCATGCCGGCGCTGTCACATAACACTCATATTCTCCTTGGATAAAATTTACGAGCCCTCAGACCCAGCAAGAACACATCGCTTCTACCCGTGCACGTGACAATTGAAACGTACGTGCCAGCCGTACGTGCTAGCCGTACGTGGCTGCGCAGCTAAACCTAAAAAATATACCAGCTTTTTTCCCCCATCATTATTATACATTTTTTTTATTGTGGTGGCGTTGTTAGTTTGTTTCTGCAGTTTTCCAAGAATTATTATTGCTAATGTTGCCTTAGTTAACGGTGATATTACTTTCAAATTCTTTATTATTATGTCAGCAATCGAGTGTGGCACTGTTCTAAGTCGGTGCGCGAGGACCAAACTCCGGCTATGAAAAAAATAAGAATCGCCGACGAGACAACATGGGCCGCGTCAAGCAGATGACTCCTCGAAACGCTATGATTTACCCATGATATTGATTACGCTCTCGAGTTCTTTAAAAATTAGCGAGATTTTATGCTTCTGATGTCACAAATGTCTAAACTTTAAACGTTGATAGATGAAGCTTCTGTTAGCACAAAATATCGAGACTTTTATTAGCGATGTCCCGTGCGACTGGTCTGCAGTATATTGACGCTCCTATTTAAAAAGCTGTCGGTACTGCTGCAAAGTATGAAATAACTTTAACGGCCGGTAATTTCACAAGCATTTCTAAATGTATCTTTTCATTCTATCCTTGTGGCTCGCGTTTTCGTCAAATGACGATTGAAAAACTAATGCCTCTGTGAAACATCTGGTTTCTTCACTTTTCTTTGTACTTCTCCTCTGAAAAATATATATCTTCTTTTGTTGATATCAATAATTGGCCCAGACCAACCCCAGACCAACTAAAGCTTTGCTGTAGGAAGGAAGGGAACTTCAATATCCATGCTATCGCTAAGGTGTATTTCAGAAGTTGTCGAAGCCTATAATTAACAATTTTTAAAGTTGGTAAAGCAGTGACCTCGTTGCTGGTGAAGCAAATAATTTTATTTCGACGTAGTAGTGCAGATACGGAGAGACCAACCAAACAAGAAATCAATCAATAACATGTGGATTATGATCTAGTGTATGAGAAGGCTCTTTCATTGGACAACATTCACAATGGGGAAATCAAATCGTAGTTGCCAAAGTCTCCACAGCAAACAAAACAGCGGCAATACAGCTGTACACCTCCCACCCACAGCATTACTTCTGTGCCAAGAGTGACAGCTGCTGCAGCAATAACAGCAGTTCCCAGCCAGATGTGCACCGATTAAATTACGCTGTGTGATAAAAATTAACTTAATAGACCATATGTACGAAATAATTGGGAGGTGAAGTAAATAAATATGAAAAAATGAAGTTGGGCTGGTGATCAGAAGAAGAAGAAGGAAAATTTTAAAGTAATACAGATACGTGAAGTGAGTGATCAGCAGACTGGAAGAAATGTAGTACACGGTGCCTTCATGAGTAATCGAAATATAAAAAAAAACAGTGTGAAATCTTATAGATAATCGGCAGAAAAGGGGAAATTTTATGGAGAAGGGCTCATGATCGTTAGAATGAAATAAATACATAGAGCAAATATAGCAAGGTTGCGTCAAACGTAACCACAATGGGGATCAATTAATTTCCATTCGTGCCAATAAGCAGGAGCAGGGGAAAAACAACCAATTCTCATAACAATAGTCAGCAGCATCCAGCAAAACGAAGCCTCGGGTTGGCTTGCAGGTCAGTACGCGAGAAAAAATCGTGTACAGTTGTGACAGTGACGAGCAATATGAAAGAAAACAAGACGTGGGTTGTCAATGGGCAGCACATTGAGAATACAGGGGATTTCGCTTAACAGGACCGCCTGTTAAAACGACCAGTAGCCACCAATTCTGCCGGAACGGCATCAAATGCCATGTAGGTATCAAGTACAAAGTAGCTTCGTTTATTGTGGAAATGTTCCGCTACAGAAGTACGAACCAATGCCATGCCATTAATTGCCTTATAATCTAAACGTAAATCCCTCAAAATTAAGTAATTTTAAACTGTGGTATACTGTTTCTTATTTGAAGGTATTTATAAGTTGCAATAGGTCAGTATATGTTAAATTTATAATTTCTAGAATGTTGCTCCTACTGCCAGAAGATAGCGCTAGCATCACTTCTATTTCATAACGTCATTCAAACTTTGAATCAGAAAATGTTTGATTATTTAGCATTTGTAATTTTTTGGGAGTCATTTACTTCATTAATTGGTAACACGAAAACAAATATAAGACAAGAAAGTGTAATTATTAACAACATCTTAGTACAGACTTACCTAAGATTGTTAGCTTAGCTTTTCATGTCCATCCGGTTATAGTGGCCA
The DNA here is from genome assembly GCA_001587735.2 of Parhyale hawaiensis. Taxonomy (NCBI): domain Eukaryota; kingdom Metazoa; phylum Arthropoda; class Malacostraca; order Amphipoda; family Hyalidae; genus Parhyale; species Parhyale hawaiensis. The sequence continues at coordinate 46,959,101 of LQNS02000211.1, forward strand.
AATCAGCTAGTCCCGATGAGGACTAATTAAGTGGAATAAGCTGTACGAACGTAGGGTTGTGTTAATAATGGGCAAAGTGGAACGACAATACAAAATAATGCAGGACAGCCCGATGACAATAGTAAGAGTAATAAAGTAATATTCTCTACATCTTATGCTGTAAATCGATAACTCTGGTATTAGAGTTTATTAGTCCTGCTGTGTTGCTCCTCTCTTTTGAATAGTATATAGTTCATAATGCTAGATAATTTTCTGTACTCATATATAAAAGTAAGTACTTGCTATCATGCCATGCGACTAGTTCAAATTAAGATGAACCCTACACCACCGAGGGTTATTTTCTAATCGCTGCTATTCGCACGAGAAGCAAAAATTTCTTTGCTTGCTTTAGGATTAAAATTATCCAACGATAGAGCGTCGAGGGAGCAAAGAGAACCATGGGGAATTCAATGAACCGCTCAAGACACGACCATTCGCTCGAAAATGCCTCGCGTAGCTCGGCAGCATAATTCCCCTTGTAAACATCTTGCTTTGTTGACGTCATCTGGTGCCTCGAGCTGCAGAACGGCGCGTGTGGAGCTGCAGCGCAAGACAGCGCCGCGTCGACCACATTGCACGCTGAGTTTCACTGTCATCCTGCGCGCCCAATGGTCATAACTTTGGCAGCGGTCGCATTTGGGCCTCGATGTTTGACTCTTAAGTCTTTCTCTTCAGTCGTGTTTGTGTTGAGAATGCGTCTTCGTTCGGTGTCTTGCTAAATTGTTGAATGTTATGGTAATTATCGCGTTCTATTCATAGTGTCGGGCATTACGTTTCTTTCCGTTCTCACAATTCCGTTAACGTTTGTGCTGTCCCGGTAAGCCGTTGAATCATGTGGCAATAATTTCACACTAGATCGAGTTCGATGATTTCTCACCAGAACGATTTTTTCATCCCGCTGTGGTGGAGAAAAAGTGAGGGTATATAGGCAACAGCTTGGGGTCTCTATACCCTGTGTTCCTCATGTCTGTTCGGAGGCTGCTTAGCGTGCTAATGCGTAAGGTTGTACGGTGTTTCAGGCATTGGGTTACTGGGAGGATTCCAATTTCCTTACATAGCGTCATATTTCTTTTCACATAGTAGCTTCGCTGTACGAGGAGCAAGATTGTTTAACAAAATGCCTCGGCATATTCGAAACGCCACTGGTATCAAAACTGTAGAGTTCAAAAATTTACTGGATTCACATTTAAGAAGAATACCAGATAGACCAGCGGTCAGCGGTTACGTGCACTGTGGAGATAATTCGCGGCTGGATCTTTCTTTGGTTTCAAACTGCGGCACCACAGAAGACTTCCAGCAGAGTGACTCCACACACGTAAGGTGATGTGAGAAACGTCACCTGGATTTCTTCCGAAGACTCTCAAGGCATCTCAAGGCATCACGGTTATCTCCTCTAATGGCGATTCTCTGCCCACGCGGCGATACGTTTTTGTGGCGGCCTAAATTTTTTTTTTAGCTCGTACATCTCGTGAAGTCTAAAAAGTTGCTAAAGCGCAATATAAAGTACATATAAATGTATTATTTTCAGCAGCAGTAAATTAGATAGCTGCCCATTCCCAGAGGGAAGCTGAAGCTCGGGCTCCTACCCTCGACCAGTGAATCCTTTCATTGTCACCTCATCATGAACTCCAACAGAATTTTCCGTCGTTAACACTTTTTTCACAACGTCATGAGTGACGTTGGCTATATAAATTTGACGAATGAAACTAAAGAGAGACAGGCATCGTTTGTGCGATTTCTCCTGACAGTGAAATACACTGTGTTTTTATTCTTACCCAGGTAACTCTTGTCTTGCTTACTGAATAAAAATGATTCTTGTGTAGTTCTATATCCGTCTTATGATGCACCGTATAGTCCACTATAAATACTTTACCATAGCAGATGGGCATATTTTTAGAAAATCTTGTTGCTTCGCATTTAACCTGCAAAATGTTCAGTTGACTGAATTTCATCACTCGAAAAGCTATTATCGCGTTCAAGTCCTGCGTTAGCTCTCAATTTATGCAAATTGTCACTTCTTTATTTTCTGTTCACATTCTCATATTCCACTCAACATCTCAGCAGCGTTGTGATTATGCTTACTTTATTTCAGAGCTTTTATACGAACCTCAAATTCCATCGGAAATAAATGGCAATATTTGCAGAGCTACAGCAGCCTTTGTTAGCATCACATCAGTTTGTGCTCTAAAATCTTCGAGCCGATCATACATGTCTTATTACCTCTTCAAAGTAACCGCTAGGCATATTTCCCTAACTCTTCCTAATTATTCGAACTTATCATTGACACAATCGCAGCTGTTTTGCTCAGGATTGTTTACACTCGTTACCTACTCCCTCCTTACTATAAATAAGGCAAAGGCATTGACGTTCAAATCGCGACGGGCGGCTATAAGGAAGTTGTAGGTACGTGCCAGTGACTCACGTAGCCGACACATATATTGGGCACGAGAGGCTTGAGGGCGTGTGTTGTAGTAGTAATATTAGTAATACCACTTCATCGTGAGCCGCTGGCCGTGAGCCACACGGTAGCAAATTAAAATGAGTGACTTACGGCTCGTGCGTGCGGTTAGTGCACATCTTGATGTCTTTATGAGCCGGGGTATTCTGGTGCTCTTGGGTGGACGCGATTGCTGCACGTCTCGCTGCTGTACTGGGAATTCTGAGCCGCTACTCAGCATTTATTACGTTAGCTTTGCATCATAAACTAATGTTAAATATGGAGCAGTGGGATGAAGAGGAAGCTCAGCTCCACCTCTGCATGCATAAAATATCGCAATTCTTGCAGTTTGAGAGCATATCAGAGCAGCAGTAAACAACCGATTCGAGGGTCGATGAAGTCTAAACAAAAGACCAGCTTGGGAATTTGAGCGTCCCTTGTTTATTGTGGGACCAGCGCAGCTATAGGTCACACTATGGTCTCGCTTGGTCCCAGAACTTGGGACATAATAGTTACAGAACATAACAATGGTATAGCTTTCTAACTCAGCTTGTAAGAATAATGGCACATTGGCTGATTGAATGCGACTTTCGCCAGAGACCGGGGTTTACCAGTTCATAATATAAGAATACTATATGGTTCGTAGCTTTTTTCATCACTGTTGCAAAAACCACCTATGCATTTAAGATATTGCTGCCTCTATTAGTATTACTCCATCCACTGGTGAATAATAGTTTAATACACAGTTTGTGGCAGTAAATACGAGGTACAGGTGTGGATGATAGGTGGTTAGTGCTAGAATACTTATTCTATTTTTCCCATTTTTTCCCTGGCGGTGATTATCAATTTATTTGTGCTTATGCAATGTTCGACGACATCTTTATTTGTATATTTGTAGAAGGAACGATGGATTTATAAAACTCGAAATCAGTTACAAATGCACGATGCCGGGAACATTTTTATTTCTCTTAAATGAATTTTCAATCGATACGTAATGTCTAAGGAAATAATTATGAGGACGTAGTACTTGCATCTGAGCATGAGAACAATTTTACTCATTGGAGTAGAAAGGAAGATATACTGTATATTGCCTGGGTGAGAAGTATGTTATGCTTATGTTATTTACTTCTCTCACTGTGAATTTTTAATCGCTGTGCAATACTGTGCATCAGGCAGAAATTTTTTGTCTCAGCGAATCCCCCCGTCCCCCTCTAATCTTTCAGACACTTAGGGAAAATCTCGCTGTAAGCCTAATTGGTTATTAGAGTCTGGTAGTCTGGCTGACGTTATTTTTAAAACTATACACATACTCCTAATTATTTATCGCTCGGTATTTTTAGAGTGAGTTCTCTTTGTGATGACCGATATTTGCTTGTTATGCTAAAATGACTCCGAAGAAGCTCACTAGTGTCGGCTTGAAATAAACTTGAGAGTAAAGCGGCCACGCCGGCCAGTTAAAATCTAATCTAATCTAATACTAAGAATAGCCTTCGTGTGTTTATAAAAAATATATATATAAATATATATATATATTTATATGTTTGGTGTCACGCTCTTAACGAAATAGATAGGCGGAAATTAGCCCAGGTTGGAGGCTCTGGTGCTCCTCTCAAGCTCCATTGAAAGTG
>LQNS02000211.1:46963649-46988539 GCA_001587735.2 Parhyale hawaiensis
ATGAAGAAAAGAAGAAAATTAAGACGCAAATAAGAGAAGAGGAGATTCCGCACCGGCCTAGAGGCATTACGCAAACGTATAGGTTATTGCGTGAATTCTTCACGCACGGGTCCACTAGTATGATAATATTTCAGATTAGTTACTATCTGTTTGAAGAATGTGTCTGGTATGTTGACTCCTGGACACAATTATAAACTTTTTCAACTATAATAACATCACAGTTTAATTAGACTCTTGGTAAAGTCACAAAGACATAGTCGTTACTATTTGTGTTGTGTAGCTGTGGCAGTGAGAAACCAATACTCACCAACATACTTCGCGGGAAAACGTGGGCCACGCAAATAAATGAAATAATCTAGACCTAAAACAGCGTATAATATTGGTAAACTGGAAGACATTACAACTCAAACACAAATTCTGCTTAAAACCCGGCTGATTGTTGGCAGAAATGGACTAAATTTCTGGGTTCGCGAAAAAGACAACTCAAAAACTAAAGCAGTCTAGCCTAAAATTTCACATTTTCTTTGACTGAGACTAGAGAAAACGTTGGCCGTTGTCAGGGTATTGATTACAACGGCAACACAAGTACTAGAGCGCGGTACTTGAGGCTTCAGGGCGCTCCAAGGAACTTTGAAGTGATGAGTATTGCTTGCTTCTACTTTCTGCCGCAAAGAAGCTGTTTTATTGCTTCTGAAGGCCTTTTTAGCCTCGAAAGTAGCACTTACAACCGTCGCACCACATCCTTCCTCATCATCGACGTAGAATGAACTCTCTCGACCTTTAGACAACAGCTTGATGTGGTCTACGTCCTGAGTTATTCATGGTGTGTTCATTTAGGATGAGTAACCCTTGTGCGATAAATACCTTATATTAACGAATGACTCACGATCACTCTTGTAGTGCTCTGAGCCCAAAATGGCGATAATAATGTCTATAGTCTATATTGAAATGAAACTTAATTGGACAGCTAATTCCATCAACATTTGGTTAGGTTATTTGAAGTCATTACGGTCACACCTGATATAACTTTCTTCTACGTATAGGGCAATAATTCATCATATGATTCGTGCGGTATACAGCAAGCACAGTCTTTCCAAAATTCATATTTAAATGATATTATTAACTTAATATTAAGTATTATTTTCATGGGTTACTGGGGAGAATAATGGGCAATTTAGCCAGGCCAGCACCGGGAATCAGTAGGGAGATCCTTTGTACCAGGGAGTAATAATATTATTACTCCCTGCTTTTTTACTGTCTCATACCTTCTGTCCTTGGAGTAGTTCTCCTGTAGAAATTCTGCACTGCTTGGGCTATGGCTATTGTAAACCGGAAGCGCAAGTTAGATGACAAGACACAAGAAACGGTCATATTTTTCACTTGCCATGTTTATAAGACACATTTCTCTAACACATACAAGGATGCGTTTTCACGAAGAAAGCAAAAAACGTGCTGTAGCGTATTGCAGCAAAATCATACGGTATTTTTCTACTAAAGTCACGACTCGATATTGAAAAAATATTTACGTATTCATGTAGAATGAAGCATTCTAAGACTTTCAGGAATGCCGTTTTCGTCGGAAATGCTTAGTTTTCGAGATATTTGACTTGAACGTTTCCATTGTTTTTCTATGGGAAAAACAAGTTGGTTAAGGTTAGGCAGGGTTAGGTAGGGCTAGCTTAGGTTAGGTAGGGGTTAGTTATGGGGCAAATATCCGCATCCGCAACGGCGGAACATCCGCACCTTTTTGGACATATGCGCTACCCGCATCTGCATCCGCGGATACTAAGATGGTAATATCCGCAATCGCATATGCATTCCCTAATGTCAGAACTGTAAAATCCGCAGCAAAGGAGGTGCAAATGCGCAGGTTTATCACTATACACTAGTGCTGAAAACTGCAAATTCAAATTTGGATCGAAATGTGTGCAAGCGCTGTCCCTGTCAACAAAGCATTAACTAAGTTCCCCTCAGGTGTTGATAAGCTCCCGTCGTGAGACGAGGTGTGTGTGTTTGTGGTGGGGCGAATATTCGCATCCACAACTGCGGAACATCCGCACCTTTTTTGACATATACATCCACAGTTGCATCCGCATACGCGGATGTCCAAAAATGACATCCGACCCATCACTAGTATCACTAGTAAGATTAGGTTAGGTAGTGTTAGGTAGGGCTAGCTTAGGTTAGCTCTTGCCGAAAAAAAAAACAGAATGACAGAGTATAAAATGTTGTTCGTTAGCTTAATCTTATTAGCTCTATTCTGGTCCAACGCTTCCTAAGTGCGACATTTTGGATTGCTACAGCACTAATTGGTTACATTGTTACTCACCACGAAATATATCGTCGTCTATGTTCGGAAACTTGTGTACTTGCGTACTCGTTAACAAAGTTTGATAACTTCGGCTATGTTTAGATTAGAGAAAAAACTTGTTTCTTCATGCAATATTTTAAAAAAGTTACCAGCTGGGTGGTTTGAAAGGAAGAACTCCGAAAGACTACGAGAAATTTCAATGACCTACTTATGCGATCTGTTCTTTTGATTTTAGACCCTGCACGGGTCTGAGCTGCAGTCGCTGTGTAAGATTTCTCGTAGAAAGAGAATTTGCACAAAACCGTTTCGTCTCAGTTGCTCGAGGTTAAGCTTATCCTGGACTGTCCCGAGTGACTTAAATAAGATTAGGCGAAATTTAGCGGGGCAGCAACTTGTGCATCTTAGAGCGGATGTTCAGTCCGCCCCTCACCCAGCGCTACTAATGCCGTCCTGAGGAGGCGCACTTTCTTGCTTGGCTGCGAGAACGAGTGAAATTCGGTATCTGTTCTACGGTTAAGGCCGAATTCACACGCCATTCATACCAACGCGTTCACTCGTCCACTTGTCAAAATTTTTTGTTACGTCGTTTACAGCCCAACTTTGTGTACGCCACAAAAAGTTATTAAAATGTGAACCGTCAAATCATTTTCCTCAGCAAGTGTCACTAGGCAAGTTACGGATATCTCTTCAAATTTAGGGTAAAACATAACTTTGAAACACTGCACTTTCCAGCTATTCTAGGGCAAAATAACACACTCGGACGAGTTGTTGAGCGAACGCGTTCATATGAATGACGTGTGAACTCGCATAAGAGTTACTTTAGCAATCATCAATGTTAGATTTCAAGCAACGGCTGGTTTAACGTTGAGCAGACTAATTACTTCTCTGCTAAGGGACGAGCTGTGGAAACCTGCCGACTTGCAAGCCAGCTACGCACTGTGTTGACATTCAGCGGGATACTTGACGCAACCAATGTCTGTTTTTTTTTTTTTTTTTTTTTTGAGTGTGTACTGTCGTACGATGCGTGCTGGATGCTGAAAGTGAAGTAGTGCATGGAAAGAACTTGGTTATAGCCCTAAGATATACAGTACGCGGCGGCCAATTATAAAATACCAAAAGGCCCTGTGGATGATATATGAAACAATAATAATTTTTTGTAATTGATGTAGGTATTGGGAGCTAAAAAAAAAAAAAACTCTTCAGGCCGATACAAGGAAGATGTTGTGAAATGTACCCAAATTCTTAAACGCTCTTCTCTTCAAAGGTTTGCTGACAAAATCACCGAGTCTTAAGACAATACAACGACTTAAAATTAATTAAAGTTGAGTTTACCTTTACCAATGTATTCATATGTGAATATAATGGGACCTACTGGAATCGGCCTCCTTGGTGGCTGTTGCCACTGATTTTTACCTATTAACGCACACTGTACACAGTTCTGGCCGGTACAGGCAGTGCTGTTGTACAAGGTTTACTGTGCGTGCCAACTGGTCGAAGCTGCTGCCAACTTCAAATTTCGGACCGGGAATCTCTTCCAGAGTATTCACTGAAACCAGCCCTGCAGCGCACTTACTCGTATTGAATTGTATTCGTCCGTACTTAGCTGTACTCTCTCGTGCTATCTCGTACTTATCCGTACTTTTCCGTACTTACTCGTTATTACCATAAATGCCCGCACTTTCCAATACTTACCCATACTTAGTCGTACATAGCTTGGATGTCTCCCGAAAATTTTGCACGTCTATCAAGATACTTCGTACTGGTAGCGGGGAGTACATATATCCTGTTATTACTAGTTTGTAAGATAGGTTGAAGTGTATGGTGCTTAAAAATTTATTTTGTTGAAGCAATTGAAAAAGTTAACGTCTGTTTGACATACATACAATCGACACATACACTAATTAATTCGCCCTCTGTGTCTATTTATATGTAACTTGCCGCGCTGCGGTCAAAAAAAGCCTAAATTATGGCAGGTTGGAAGCAAATGGAGAATCATTGGTGCATGCACTTTTTCCTTATCAATCTTTTGAATTTTAAGCATCGAAGATGTCTGAACTCCTTCTTAGCGGTATCGTGGTTACTCTTTTTCACTTTCTTTTCATACCAAAGCTTTATGTGCTCTGAGCTCGAGACGCGTAAATTAAATAGTGGATCAACAAAGTTATTCTTCAAACCAGAATCATGAGCAGGAGCGAATAAAACCTAGGATTTCGTGCAAACAATCATATTTTGCCGTCATTTCAAGACGACGGCAGGGGTCACCGGTGTTCGAAAATATTCCACAGGGGGTTTTAAAGGGGCTCTGGCCAGCTGAAAGAGACTGCCCTAGATTCTCCACCACCTGCACTGAAATTAACCAACGCTCGTTGTCATGCGGGGAAGTTGCTCGATCGATGGTCGCTCGTATAGATCAATACACTATGGTGATCGTTGACCAATGCGGGGCATGGAGACGGAACGTATCGTCATGCACCGTGTACCTGCCTTAGACGTACAGTGTACACAAGCCATTTATAAATCAATACGGAATTAAGGTACGGGGACAGTTCACCATATGCGATACTAACACACTCTACCTCTGAAGGTGCATATGTTGCTTGCGATCGTGAGTGCCTCGCATGGTGTAAAGACTATGTTATGTCAGTGCAGTCTGAGGACTAACACTGATTGAAATAAATATTAACCTTTGAATGATAAAGTTATACACCAAATTAAACATCAATGAAAATTTATAAAATATATGAAACGTGACCATGGTGTACCTATGCGTGCTAATAGTCTTTTCAAAATTTTGGCAGTTATTGTCTTCTTTAATTTCTTGTGACGCTACAGCTATATTCTTCTCTTTGCTTCTCAGTACAGAAGCTGCAGTTTAAATTCGCTAATGAATTATCGTAGTAAAAAACATTGATATTTTATAGAAGAGACGAATGAAATTGGAAAATTCAGAATAACATCATCAATAACAATCTCCAGAACACCTATAGTGTATATTTGTTTGTAGTAAATGCAAGGCAACTCTTATGATGAGAAATTTATAAAGCAGTTATTTAAAGAACTACAGAACAACACCCCATATGCGCATGAGTGCACCATTACCTGAATCACATAATCTACGGTAATACAAGTTAATTGGGACTGATGAGGCTGTACATTACTGCTAATACGGGATCATTACTGCCAATTTTCCGGTTGGTTTACCTGGTATGACACGGAACCGTTCAAGCATTGCAGTTAATGATCCACCGTAAAATGTGTTTACTGCCCTGTTGTTATCAGGTCACTCTGATACTGCTTGCATTTTTCGGTTTGACAATTAACTAGAAAAACAGGACGAGCGTTCTTGGTTACCGTATGGCGTTTGTTGTAGTAAAAGAGATTTCCGCACCGGGTATATGTAGTAATTACACCTATGGGTCGTGCCTGAGTATAGAGGAGTGTCGCTTCTGAAGTAATTTCTTTAAAACTTTCTTTTTGGTTTCGTATCTTCCTGGGACGATTCTTGCGCAGATGGCAACATTATGAAGAGTTTTTTTTTAAGAAATGCGCTATACTCAGAGTTCTTCATGCAGTCTCCAATTTATAGAGCAACATCGACAGTCGGGTGGACGCATAGACAACATTCATTTCCCAAAATTCAGGGTATTCCATTAAAATTTCTGAATCCAATTTTGTAAAGTATTACTATTCCATATAACTTTATCAAGTGCAACTATTAATCCTGCAAAAATGCTGTTTTTAATTGCTACTTTCCAATCATGAACGCAAAAAATAAAACATGACTCATCAGAAGTTTTAAGTACTCCCTTTCCTAAAAATTATACCAAGTTTTTTTTTCAGAATGTCTGCCTGGATATTGCCTGTTTAACTCTATCGCTATTAAAAGTACTTTCGATATCTGCATAAATATTTGATTCACAAAGTTTGTATTGTTTTTCAGCAGCCCGTCGAAATGATTTGCCAGTTTTAACTTATTTTTTGAAGTGAAAGTGTTGATGAGTTTGAGATGAACAGTTGTCTAAGATTATAATATTTTCAATGAAATATGTAAAAATCTGTTTGACACTCGAAGTTAAATAAATCTGTTAAGGTGTTAATGTAATTGAGCCTTCGGGCAATAAGATCAGTATCTATATTCGTGAGTGTAGTTGAACTATTAGCTGGTATCGTTAGTTCTTCAGGGTGACATAGAGTAAACTGGCTGAAAATAAACACCTGTAAAAAAAATTGTGGACGTCGAAGAGTGCAACAAAAAATTCGGGACACGATAATTATATTCTCTAGATTTATTTTTTACAACAAGCACTCAAAATGGTTTACAGCGATGAAAACACGCTGGTCGCTAGGTAGATGATCACATCGAAGATTCAGTTTTCGAAAGAAAAGATTATAACGTTGGTGATGTGAGAAAACAATCGAGGACACTGTGATACCATTTATATATATATATATATTCCCCCATGTCACTATTGTTACATCCTTCTACGCCAGTTTTTTTTTAAGTTAAAAGTTTTCATTGTCGACCAGTTATTATCTCACAGGCAGAAACATACAGCGTGCTGTAGAACACTGCATATTTTCGCTCAATACCCACCCTATAGCTGTTCCTGAACGATTTCTTGTTACAGTAAAGGATAGGCCCCTATAATACTTGTGACTCTCAACCAGTAAGGGCTCTCGCTCTATGGTTATGCATCGATGCAAATGCTAGATGAAGTCGAGCAGAGCCGATGGTGTGATAAGGCATCACGCATCGTTGAGGGAGGCATCGATCCGCTGCCGATGATACGATAAGGGACAGGCCGGGGCACCGATGAAAGGGGATTGTGTGTAACGCATGAGAGTGACACCGATAAAAAAACAGAAGAAAATAAAACAGAAGAGTAGTAGACAAACAATGTACAATACTGTCTTGTTCCACAGTTAATATTACGGACTAAGTGTTGTGCTAAGTAGATTTACATCAGGAGAAACAAACATTGACTATCAGACTCGTCAAAATAATCTATAATATCGTACGTACAGTTGTACAATTGATATTTTTTAGGTTGAGCGTAGTACTGTGGACATACAAGCCGTCAAATAATAAATTCCTCACGTTGGTAAAAACGCGCGAGTGTGACACCAATTAGTAAATAATAAAATTAGTGATAGGTATTAAAGTTGTGGGTAATACTGACAGTTTTACGATTAACACTTCATATGACACCTGAAATACTCTCTCGTAGGAATCTATGATTGTCAGTCTGTCTCGGACACTGTTACCGCATCCTCCTCCTCCTCTGAAGACAGATGATGACACTTTGCTCTAGAGGTCTAGCTCCGTGGAGATTCTCAGTGTTGTCTTTGATGAGAAGCTTAAGATTGAGCTCCATTTCAGGCGACTCGTCCCACGCACTCCACGATTAGACTCCTGCGTAAAGTAAATTTCGTGTTTGGTGACAAAAATGTATTCCGTAGATACTTTTATGCATTTTTGCTACCTATGTTGGAGTATTGCCCATCGCTCTGGGTTTCGGCTATTGGCAGTCACTTGCGTCTGCTGGACCGACTTGTTAGCTCAGCCAGTAGGCTGTGTGCTGAGATTGACTTGGTGAATCTCTCTCATTGGAGAGGGGTGGCCGGACTCGATATATTTCATTAGGTGTATAACAGTGAGGCATACGTATAGTATTAGTTACACTCTTCTTTTCCCTGCCCTCAAGGTCTTTAGGAAAAATACACTTGCAACGCCTGATGTGCGCTCCTTCACTTTGGAGACTGTTAGGTGCAGAAGTCGTCAAATCAGACGGTGTCTTTTACCCATAACAGTTTACCTTTGGAATTCATTGCCGGCATCAGCTTTTGGTCGTGTCGACCTGCAGGCGTTTAAATCAGCTGTTCATGGCTTACTGTTGGATTTTCCTTTGCAGCGTTTAGGGCTTCCTTGTGTTGCATAAAGCTTGATTTGCGTTACACTACAGGTCCGTGATGGCCCGAGCTTGGCGTTATAAAAATAATGATAAGGAAATGACCATATATATACGGTGACTTGCTAAGAAAAGGGTTAATAAGATGTTTGACAAACTGAGTACAGTAGGCATACTCTGCACTGTATACAGTATATAGGTGCCCAGCTTCTAACTATTGTGATAAATTCGTTACGTTTATACTGTACTTATCAACATTGCAAATGTAACAGGCGTGCAGGTTTGTCGATATTAACTGGTTAGTCTGCTGAAAGTCCACAATACTTAGTATAAAAAAGATTTTTAAACTATTTCGTATGCTTATATAATAAACCTTAATTTGATTACTTGTTATTCTTATCCGTCCATATTCTGTTACGTTTAAAGCTTTTACACTCACGATGCTAGTAACCAATCTATATTTATCTAGGATACCCATAAAACATGCGGAGTTTTCTGTTTGCGGACGACACTTTCTAGCTAACTTGACGGTCGATTTTTAGTTTCTCCGTAAATTAATCAGCATTGGGAGACTGATTGTGATTCTCTAGGTCAACGTATAGAATTCGTGGCGTTATAGTCGTCTACTATTTGAACTTTAATATCAATCAGATATCCATAAAGAGCCTGCGTCGCATTATATCATATGATTCGCCTAAAAATCTTCTGATTGGGAGTTCTTTGCCGTCATTTTTGGTTGAGAGACACTATAGTGTGTGAAATAAAGTGAATAGTGTGCAATCGTTTAAGCGAAAACGTGAAGTGAGGCAACACCGATATTGGACGACGCTTCTTTATTGGCGTACCTGGCAGCTGCTAAAATAATGGAAGAAAATTCGCCCAGAAACTCCATTGTTTATGACCGCGGTTTTGATTTTACTGTTGGGGATACGTCGAGCCAGCAGTCGTGCATTTCCTGCCTGTGGCTGAGTGGCAGAGACTCTGCATCGACTGCGGCAGTCCCGAGTTCGATTCTCAAATTCCCACAGCGTTGGCGATGCATTTGCAGTGTGGGGAGCACTCTGGCATCGACTGATTGATTATTATTTATTTCCCCACAGGTGGGAGGTGTTTTTGGATTAATCTATTACAGCTTATATTATAAAATATCGTGTACATTCATTTCTCAATAATATTGCAGCTATGTATTTACAACCTAATTAACAAAGCTCAGCAACATCACACACCAAACTAGTTCACCGAACTAGCACCACAATAGTATTACCGTACGAATACCTTCCTACGGGGAGTGAAGGGCAAGGGAGTACTATAAGATATTATCGAATTGGCTTTCGACACAGACTATTTTTCCTGTTCTAGTACAACCAGACTATCAAGAATTTAGATTTAGGGCAAAATAAAACCTCGATAGATGAATTCAAGCTTTGGAAGAAAAAATGTTCATTGTTATATCGTTATTCCAAAGCTATATTCGAACGGTGTGAGCACGGTTAATACTTCATATGTAAAGCGTTAACATCGTTGATCTACTCAGGGAGTAATTATTATAAGTACTCCCTTGTTCTTCTTGTTCTACGCAAGATAGAATAATTATTATTAGTCCCTAGTTCCACCTCTAAACTGGCAAAAATTGCAACACAGTTTTATTATGTAGCAATATTTTGCGTCGGCAAGAAACTATTGTCAATACAGACATAAGCCGTATCTCAAGCGCAGCCATGATACCGATAAGCTGGTTATAATTAAGGATTATGTGACTCCACATAGCGTGACAGGAAATAGATAGATAAATAAACAGATCGATATACAACAATGATTATTATAGTGTTTGATAATGAAATCTCCACCACACGTTCAAGATTAATTGACATGTATAAGTTACAATTAGCGTTCATCTACATAGATGCTTGTCCTTTGCCGATTTCTTTATTTAAGTAGTTAGTTCTACCATCATAAGCGTTTAAAGACAACAGTAACTGACATCTTAGTCGGTACTTTGCATTTACGCCGCTTGTTTGTATCAGACTACAAGCCATAATAGAGGGGTTCATGCTCTTGGTTGTATTCACGTTAAAGAGCTGGTCAGTAGGCGAATGAAGCTTGTTTGCCTGTTACTATTTCCCGCTTGTGGCTAGTTTCATTGTCTGCTTTAATCGCAAAAAGTTGGCCATCTACTCGCTCGAGGTCCAAGATTCGTTTCCCAGAAAGGGAGGATAACTCTTATGATGCACGAGATTGTAGCGTCGGCGTTTCTGACATTTATAGTTCACTGCGAGGGCACTCACCTAACCAGCAATGGGGGCGGTTGTGGGACTGCAGTTTGCATTTGAGTCTTCCTTCTCTGACGCAATAGCCCTGACCATCTGTATAGTGGCTGCAGCTGCAGACTTTTCGTGGGCCGAGCTTCAGTTTGTCTTCATGCAGCAACCAGTGTATGCTCATTTCCTACAAAGTTAAGATGCACTGTCAGTACGACTTTACCTGAGCGTTTTACATCCCGCGAAGTATCCACGAGGATGTGTAGTTTTCAAAGTATCTGAGTGTGTGTGTGTGTCAGTCCATCCGAACCGTGGCCGCGGGCTGGGAGAGGTCACGACTTGTTTGCAAGGTCGGTTCTGATACGAAATTTTTGGCGACGTCAGTTGTTCGTTTGGCGGCAGACGGATAGTGAGCTTGTTTTAATCTAAGGACCGATCTACACTTCAGCCTTTTGAATGCATTCACTCATCCAATCGTCCCAATGTTATACCGCGCCGTAGAAACTACAGAAAAGCGCACTTTTCTCTAGGTTTTATTTTACTCGAAATAAATATATCCGTGACTTGCCGAGTGACACTTATCAAAGAAATAGATGTGACGACTAACATTTCAATAACTTTTTTTGCGTACAAACAGCTGTGTTTACAATAACGCTACAAACTATGTATTCGCAAAATTGAATGAGTGAACGCGTTCTAAAGAATAATTTTTCGGCCAGTCTTTAATACAATCAACAGTTCAACAACATCGTTCTTGTGCTCTGTCAGTACGGTACCATACGCCGATCAAATTTCAGCAGCACATAAATAAGTGTTATGCTGATGGCTATAAGATACAAAAAATCCGTAAACTAAGCAACTCACACTTCGCAGGCCAGCATGCAAACAGACGCTTTCAGCCCGACTGAGCACAACTTGCGGAAGCATCTAAGCGTCAGCCACAGCTCACATTTTAAAATAGGAAATGTAAGTAATATTAGAAGCCTTTAAGAAAACAAGTGGGACGTTTAGATGTTGTTAATGAGTTCATTACTTCAATGAGGGAGCCAAAACGGACTTTAAGAGCCGGCGATTGTGTTCGTAAAGATGCAGAGCGCAGCAGTAGCGCATTAATTGCAGCAGCGATGCGCCATGACACCGCACATATTTATATATTGCAGCTCTGAAATACGATCTAGTTAGCTTCGTCTCGACTTTAATGTGGATAGCGGCACATATTGCTCGTATTATAGTATGAAATCAATTAATACACTGAAGAAAGAAGTAAAGAAATTAGGTTGCTTGCAATTAAGTTAGCCCTTATCTATGAGACAGAGCTGCCGGCGGTGTCTATGCAGTTCTGGCGGTTGGCGACCTGCAAAAGTTTCACAAAGATACGTATTTTTTCATAAGGAAAAGGAGAGACTGAGCGTTTATTCGATTGTTAATTCTTTCATGCCGGAAGTAAATACTTCTTTACGTAGGAATAACAGGCCAAATGCTTATATTGGACATAAATGGGCTAGGCTTAACCCTTTACCGGCCAAGTCACTCTATATATGGTCACTTTCGAACATAATAAACGACAGCGTTTTTCAACGGCCAGGTGAGCGTTCTTCAACTTTTGTCCCATTTCTTGCGCAAGTTAGACAGCAATGCTTCGAAAGCCTCAGAGGTGGGGGAACCCTCTGATGCTTAGCACCGCTCCGGCAAGCTTGTATAGTATATACTCTGAAACTTATATCACACTATTAAGAATACTGATATTTATACTAATAATAACAACGACGACAACAGCAAAGCATAGGTACATATTAAAGAGCTAAAAACATTCAGTATGTGGAGAGAGACGTGAATTTATCTACCGGTCTTCAGATATCGGCCGAACTCTTCACATAGGTACAAACCGAGAGTGAAGTAGCATTCTCTTGAGTTTTTCTCACATAATTACTGGTTTATTTCTTATGCACGTCCCACTTGACCAGGGAGACCTGCTTGACGATAATGTCATGGCCTTGTCTCTCAATGACTGATGTTACTCTCCCTCTGATGGTGAAAACCTCTGCTGAGGTGATGGGGCTTGTTCTATTCAACCACTTCGATTGAGATAATAGATAGAACCCGATAGCTTTAGCTTATCAGGAACTTCACTCCGGAGCGCTAGATTCTCAGTTTTGACTAGAGTTTCCGGTCTAAGCTGCAAACCAAGTAAGCCTGAGCCAGTCTAAAAACGGCCCGAAACTCGATCGGAAATGACGAATCGAGCACTGAAGAATGAAGCTCCTGATAAATTCAAGCTAATCGGATTAGAATCTGACGATTGGCGGGGTGATATCCTTAGCAATATAGAGAACAACGGAGGGAGCCAGTGGCAAGACGGTCACCTGCCCCCCCCCCCATGGGCCTGAGGGGCTCTTGATCCTCTGCTAGTGCGTGTGCGTTTAATTTCTGAACTAATGTTGCTTGCATCTCATGGTACAAATGTAGTGATCATAGCCGATAGGTGCTTCGCTGATTGCTGGTACACTGCGCTGATTCACTGTTATTGCTCTTTTTATTCAAGATATATATAAATATAAACTTTGTCGCACCCCCTATCTTAGCTACATTTCAGATAATCTTCGGACGAGGTCTATAATGAGAGGTGTTTCGTATGCCGCCCGAGTGCGTGTGTGTGTGCATGTAGGTGCGTGTACGAAGGGCCGTTGCTGCATTCATTAACAAGCGGAGAGCCCCTAGCGAGTTGTATCCGCACCAATATACAGTTAAATTTTTTATCGAATATTGGCTAATGTTTCTTTAGCCGCCAACGATTGGCGGACAATATTGACAGAATTAATACAAGCCCTAATGGCCTGACTTGTGGGGAACTTCAGACTGGTGTTCTGGCTTTGACCCATCCTATCAAGTTTCAGCCGTTAACCTTTTATCGATTACCCGCGTAACTTCCGAAAGCCAACAGAGTTTACAGGAGTCACAGATGTTATCGAATTGGTTCTAACACCTTAATTTCGATACAGAGCGGCGAAACCAACACTTCTGTTTGAAGGCTAGGACAAGGCAAGCCTTGTGGGTTTAGCTTAACCAGACTCTGATGAGTCAATCGATTACATCTTCGTAACAGTTATCTTGTAAGAGCTCCAGTACATTGTTTCGTTTATGGGCCCACAATTGCAATAAGGCGGACATAAGAGCAAAAGTACCTGATCCCATATTCTGGTGGCGCAACTTGTTGCAGGTCGCCCTCGCCGTCGGCAGGAAATCGCTCACTATTGGGCACGGCGGCCAAAAACAAACATGGCTCCATATGAGTGGTTAATGTCACGAGGTAAGTGGAGCAGCTCGCGCGTCCTCCCAAAATCCTCTGAACTTTAATGGCTGCTCTTTCTATTTTAAAACCTTCACTCTGAATCACGCTTCCTGGAGGAGGAGAAGTTCCTTGATATAATTAGCTCGGCGCGGCACTCGGCCCTCAGGTCTTTCTATTTGAAGTGTCATGCTTGGAGAGCCCAAAGCTTTCATTACACGTCGCCGCCGGCCTGCGCTCATTAATCATGTATCCAAAGCGGTGCCGCCAATCATTCCAAAAGCGAAGACTGGATCGTCCATGAGGTGCTCCGATAACTGGAGCCCCGAGTCGCCATGACGACGACTTATAAACAGAGCGCCAGCGGCGCCCCCTCGCGAATCGAGAAAATTTTCAACCATCTGTCCACCATCGGGCCTGAAGCTGAAGCTAGTCAAGGCTACGCATAGGTTATGGCTCAGTACCGAGTAGTTACCCACTGAGCACCCGCCATGGAAAGTAAATGGTGGAAGCAGTTGTCAGAACCGTGTTCCGGCATCGATTTGAATAGCTAAAAGGACATCAATATTCTAAGAGGGAATTGCTGGTCACACAGGGAGCATGTTTGCCAGAGGGGCAGCGGCGCCACTTGCTGCTACTGCCACGGACTTTACACACTCGTGAACTGTTATTGATCCATACAGCAGTTAATGAGGCTGCTGCACCTGCTACTGTTAGTCCCCTTCTTGCCCTATTGATGAGGCATTGTTCTATGCATCATCGGGGCTCGTCAAAACTGGCAGAAGCAAAATGAATATGGTCGTGCTGCATTTAGAAATATTACGGAAGAAGCCACTATTTGTTGAAATAGCAGTTTTCTTAACGTTATGAGCTAAGCCCACATGGCTTAACTTGTCCGGAACATCACACAGGAGCGTTGGTTGTTGTCCACTTTGCGTCGTATTGTAAGTGATAGCAGCAGCTCGCTTACGTTTAGGGCCGCAAAAAATTGTATATTGTACAGTTAGGATTTAGCATTTGACAGGCTGGCCAGGGTATACCCCACGGAGTCAAGGTTCACACTTGAATCTGAAGGTGACGAAAGCAACGCTCATGTCTAAAGTTTGAACAAAAAAGCCTATTGTAGGCTTAGTTTAAGTCAATTTTTTGAGCCAATCGATGTTACCTTTGCTACAAAACAGCACCTCAGCGGTTCATGCTGTTAACTCAGCGTAAGTGCAAGAGTCACCATACCAACCATTTTTTGTTTGTCTTTTGGAGGGCGTAATCTCAATAATTTCTTTATTAGCAACTCTCGTGGTCATTGCTTTTATTTGTTTTATATAGTCCGCCATGCCACGACGCTTGCCGATGTACTTTGTTATGCACCATGTACTTTTCTCCATGTACTTCTCTCGGCGCAAAACTGTCCCCTGCTCTGGTGTCCACTTCTGTTGCGCGAGATGCCAAATTATGGGGAAGTTCCACAGCTTTAATCTTTTATGACTCTTGGGTTTTCAAAGTGAGACTATAATAGATAGCTGGCAATAGACCGACGAACCAGCCCATTCCCAGAAAGCAGCCGGGACTTACGCTCCGGCACTATATGAGCAGTCGCCATTAGCTCAAAATCATGGAGACTTCTGCCGGAGAAAAGAAGAAACAAAAAAAAAAAAAAAAATGATTAGGTCAGGCAAGGAGAAGATTGTGCAAGCTTTGGTCGTTTGGAGTTCGTTACACCTGGAAGAGGAGTTTGTAACTGTGAAGGACGTTGCTCTCAATATTTGTCAAATTGAATTTTAAATACACAAAAAGTGAGATTTCAATAGTGACTGAGCAAACCCAGAGGTGAAATCAAAACTTATCTCGAAATTCCCCAGTTCAGAGAGAAATCCAATGAGCGTGGGAAAGAGTGAAACCATGTTGGACGAAAACGTTGCATCGTGTAAATGAGGCTTAAATATTAACCTTCGGTTGCCCCTGGTAACAAAATCGGGAGAAGATTCTCTGCATTAAGCGTATTGATAGCTCGTAAGCTCTGTTGCAAACCTCAATGTTGTCATGGTCACAGGTTCAGCACCAAGAAAAAAATTTTATAATGATACCCATTCACTTCGCCACCAGTATAAATTAGAATCTGATAATTGAATATTTCATGAATGTACTAAGCTGTTGCTATGATGTAATAGAAAAGTAAACGATACGGCATGGATACTGCTGTCATTTTGTATACGAAGATTAGCGTAAAAATCACTTACACGCGGCAAAAAGAAGTACCAAAATTGCGTGAACAAAAAATCTGTGAAGAGGGTCTCTATTCCAAAATGCACTTGTCTTTTGTTTTTTCCATATTCTTCATACAGATTCACTAACTCTCAATTAATTCACTGCATTGTTGAGGAGTAATTTTGTTCCCCTCTTCCTTGATCGAGTTTTCCACGAAACAAAACTGCATTTCACAACTGGTGTTTCATATTCTCTAAGAATTTTCCCTGGGATTTAGGTCGGGGCTTCGAGCAGGCTAAATAAATATGCTGATATTTTCAGCTTCTAACGTTTGCCTCACAATCTCGGCCAGCTGCACGACATGATACTTTTTTCCGTGATATATATATGGCCTATGGAACATCAAAAACTCGAAGTGTTGTCGATGTGCAAGATACAAACATTCGAATTCAGAATCCCCGTAGTTGTGAACAACTGCTGCCTCGCACTCATAAACTGTCGCACTGTGTTCGCATTATTTTGAACCGCACACCACATCCAAGCAGGGCGTGTTCTATTGGGCACTGAAATGAAGCCTTTGAGGCTTAACTTGACCGCAACTTCAGACAGAAGCTTTGGCTTCGTGACTTTTAATTGTGTTGCAAGTTTTAGAACCAACCCGACGACTCTGAACCGGCTGAGAAGACCATTTAGAGGAGCATTTTTGCTCATTGCTGATTGCTGGCTTGTCTCTCGATCCCAACGTGAAGGATTAGACAAGATAATAGTCAATTAATTGCTGGCCGTCAAGAGGGGCGTTGCCTTACGAAATTCTTAGAATTGAAGGCGTGGAGACAACTACAATACCTCTACTACATTACCCTCAACAGACCATATGCTAATTCTCTTTCTTTGTTTGTTTAGTATTATTCTTGTTAGCAGCTGAAAATCTCAGTGTGCTGTGCCCTTACCTTCTTGGACACAGCATCCATATGAGAAATAAATGTTATTTCTTTCATTTTTCTATGTTGTAGCATGGATACTAGATTGTATTTTTCACTACAATTTTTTTTGTAGTACATGATACGCACATTCAACTATTCAAGGAAAGAAAGGGGAAACTATTTTTAACTGGAGTACCCAACCTTCAAAAATAACGACAGTGATTTGTGGTGGATCAATTTTATTGTTCTTTCTCGTGGTACTGATTTTGCTGATTTCTATTAACCCTTTTAAGCTTGATTTTTTTAACCTTGCAGTTTAGTAACCCTAACATACAAAAAACTAGGAAGTTTTTAAGGTATATATACGGGCCAGTACTTTAAAGGGTTAAATCAGCGAAAGCTGTGCGATCCTGAGTGCGGAGGAGGAAAATTTTTGTACAGCAAGTAGCTCGTAATTTATTTATTTTTTGACCGCTTGAAAGTCAAATAAATACTATGAATAAAATAGAATGGAGCCTACGGCCTAAAGGATTTACCGGAACGCTCAGTAGCGTATCCAAGATACGAGTAGGGTCTCCATAAGGATTAAAGCTTTAAGTTGCTGCAATAACAATTGTAAATGTCTTGGCCTGCGCTCGATTGGAAGATTTTACGGATAAGAAGAAATTCAGCTGGAGGAAAATCAACCAAATGAAATATAGGTATGTGCTACGAGAACTAAAATACCACCAAAAATCGAACCTCGTATATCCCACGCCGCTCAAAATGATGTCTTTTAAAAGTAGGTACCTTATTAGTTATTACAAATACTATTACTATTCAGACGATGCAGTGTCTCGAGCACATTCTAGGAAATTAAATATGTGATGCTAATTTATGACTCGAATTTTATACCTGCTCTTATCTATGATTCAGTTGATGAATTAAATTTTCTTCGTATTCAATCTTTAAGATCGGGACGAAGAGATGGCCCAATCAACCAAGCAGCGAAACAACAGCCTGTGTCGTATTTTATAGTGGATAGAAGAACCACGAAGAGCGAAGGAAGCGGAACTTCTTTGAAAAAAATATTTGCTGTCGTTATTTGACGATGGCACGCACCACGTGTAATTTATTACAACGGCTGTGATTTCGGTGACTATTTAGACCATACGACCATCATGCCGATGCCCAAGGTTAGCCAACTGAACGAGTCTGCGAGCTTTGATCACCGAACCGACGTCTAAAAACCTGAACACTGAAGCGTTTGCCCAAAATTTCTAGATGGAGCTTGCAGCGTTTTCGCGCGCGATTCGATAGTCAAACGCGCAAAATTTTGTAAACAAACCGCCAGTGGCGCCTTAATTCTAGCAATGTTGCTTTGTTGGCTCGGGTAGCCGGGAGAGTTGATTATTGTCGTCAAGACATTTTATCAAAAACTTCGACTTATACTGATTTTAAAGGGAATAGGTACATCTATTAAGTTTTTCTGCTTGTCATTTATTTTTGGAACAGTATTGTGTCTAGCCATGACAACGTTGTTGTTTTGAATGGAACAGGAAGTCTATGCACTACCAGAACATTCTCAGGTATGAGATTTTGCGCTTTTGCGACAGTTTACTCAGCTTTTGACCTGCTTGTGTACCATCCTTCAGATACGTTATAGGTTAGGTAAAGTACGTTGTTATGTTGATGATTGAATTTTTGATGAAATGTATACCGTTATTATGGTTAGTAGCCACTTTGCCAGGCAAGTTATCATGTATCGACACTCCTTCCATTCTGACATTCGTGAAAAGATATTTTTCAATCGCCCGATGGGGTAAGCAAGAGTCGTTGGCCAATTTCCGCAAACTTATGCCGATGCCAAGTGCTACCCAAAAGAACGAGTATCTGACTTTTGCGCGCGAAATCGACGTCTAAAAACCTGCACACTCTCGCTTTTGCGCAAAATTCTGTGATGGAGCATGCAGCACTTTTGCGTTCGATACACTGGGCAAACGCGCGAATTTTTGTCAGCAAACCGCCACCAGAGACATCTAGCGGTGGATTGGGCATTCCGATAAAGTTGGACTTAATGTTATTTTTTTTTTAAGGCATTGGATAGTACCCATTTTTTAAATTTTTCTGCTCGTTAGATGTATTATTGTCATGGTATTTAGTTTGTAGCCATGACAACGTCGTTTGGATGAACGTAGCTCGAAATTTTTTGACGAACGGACCATGCTCACGTGAGAATAGGCAGGTGCTTTTTTACGCAAAAAATTTTGCTCGTTCGCGAGAGTTTCCTCAGCTTTTGGCTAGCGTGTGTCATCGCCCTTACAGCAAATTGCTCCTACTCTCTTCTTATTCATTTTGCGTCAGACCGAAAACAAACTGTTTAGTGCTACTGTCTGCAGGTGTAGGCAGAGTGTATCCATGTATTTTCCTTCAGTACGGCCTCCTCATTATGTGGCGTGGTCCATTAGCCTGTACGTGTAGGCTAATAGTTTGTTTGGTACTGTAGGTTCGGTTTCTCTGCCACCCGTGTATACTGAGAACAGGTTATTAACTCTAGAACAGATTTATAAGTTTTCTGTGTGTATTAAGTTTTATGAATATTATGTCTTGCACCGCAGTCAGATGTTTCTGGAGAAGTTTGCGGCATTACAGATTAAGCATGAATATAGCACTCGCTCAAAGGAAAAACAGTTGCTGAATGCGTCACTTATTACGAAAACAAACTGCTTCAGCTCTTTTTATTCACAATCAATCAAAATATGGAATCATCTACCAATAGAAATAAGAGAAACCGCGGGGTTACTACAGTTAAAAAAAAAATGTGATTGTATTTAGTTACATCAGCGTGAAATGTGGAGGGCGCATCGAGAAACAGTACTTAAAATGCAATTATTGATCCCATGTAATTAAGTGTACCTTTTTTTAGCCCGAATAGTTTCGGACTACGAACGGGCTTGAAGTCGAAATAGTTGAATGGCAAACGTTATTTGGTGCTTATAGATTGTATTAATAAGCATTCATTTTATTAGTTGTAACGTGATGGTTTTTTATTTCAATAAAACTATTATTATTATTATGTACTTATAAGCATATTTTTGAACCTTTTTTGCTCTTAATAAAAGTTCTTATAGAAAGTTAAGTCGAAATAGTGTTGGACGAGGTACCTAAGTAGTAAGTACGTTAATGAACTAGGATAGGGTAGGGAAGCCTAGAATAGGTTCAATTCACGACAGTTGCAACGACCGCCGTTAAAATTGTTGCCTTTACCGCCGCCAATGTATCTACGGTACGAGCCACTAGTATTTTAAATTTTGGATTTCCATTTTGATTTGATAACGCAAGTCTTCGATTAGTAGTTCACCCGAAAAGGAGTCAGCACATCCACCACAACATTTTCTTTGTGTTAAATCATGGACTAAAATAACTGATCATTATTAACGTTTGCGTCACTGGCTCTATATATATATATCACACGCATTATTGTACAGAATATGGGAGAAAATTGTTTGGAGTGTAATATATTTGACCAAGACAAATGCTTATGTAATACAGAACTATAATTTAATAATTTTCCTGGAGTATTTGTGTTAATTACTATACGTTCATTTGTATTTTTCAGTGCACTGAGGATGGGTTCTCTGTAATCCGAAACGTTTGCAGAACATGTTTTTAGTAACGACGTTGGTTTTACTTTTTATATTTAATATACCGTATATGTAGAAAGCAATAATGTCATTTTCTAAAGTTACCATTATACAATATATATATATACTTCAGACGGATGTGATCTGTGATATCTTAAGTAAAAAAAAAAGACAATTAACGTGTACTAAGCGCTGTGATGGAGGAAGACGACAAAAATAACTAAAACACTCTGAGAGCGCATACCTCCGCCAAACAAGGCAATAGTATAAAGAAAAATTCAAATTGGTTCTGAAACTAAGATTTCCCTCGTATCAGCACCAAAAGCTAACCATACGTGACATGTGATAGAAGATCAGAGTAGATTAGACAGGCGGCAGTAGACGGACCCACAGGCCCATTCCTAGAGAGAGACATCGGGACTCACACCCCGGCCCTCTATGAGCTACGTATTGCCATTATGTTAGGATGATTGAGATGGCCGGAAATATCAGCTACTGTCATTTCTTAAAGATTTGTTCAAAGCTTTTGGAATTATGTTGCTAACAAACATTTTGATAAACAGCATTAGTCAAACACACAAACGGACCAACCGATCGTCACCAAAATTTGCAGAGTTGTGCGCGCTAGTGAAAGAAACTAGAAATACTAGCGGCGCTAGCGCCACACATTTGAAAACCTAGCTGCGCTAGCGCTAGTTTTGACGTTAGTTTTTAGCATATACATCTATTACTAGTCGAAAATCTGGAAACATATATTTTAGTGCGAGGAAAAAAAAATAAAGATCAAAATAGAAATAAAATATAATTTTTATTGCATTACAAGTGGACGGAATCAAAAAAGTGTTTTACTGATTTTCTATGTAACAAGAAGATACATAGTAAGTAATATTAATAGAACCAAAACTCAATTCAAATGAGATAGCTAATTTATCAATATAGTTATTTTCATTGATCAACTTAACTGTTCACTGGCATTCAATAGACAATAGCGTTAGGTTAGAGTTTAGAAAAATTAAAAAGATACAGACTCGGAATATATGGTTTTCTGTTGATTTGGTTGAGTTGCTTCCTTCCAGGTAGGTCAATGACAGTTTTCGTCTCCGATGTTGTCAGAAGTTGCCAAGACGTTGGGAGCGGGGTATCCCAGGGTAGTGTGCTGGGCCCTCTCTTGTTCCTCGTCTATGTCAATCGCTTGCCTCGTGATATCTCTGTGGCCCAGAGAGACATTGATGCACTTGCTTCGCTGGTCCTATCATGAGGTATGACGCTCAGTGCGGAGAAGCGCTGCACGCTTTCTGAAAAGCAAAGCAGCTGGATCCATTCCGGAAAGTTTCTCCATATATAATCTGCTTGGGCACGACCTGAAGTTTTAATTAGTCGGTAGGGATCTTGGTATTTTGTTGGAAGTGAATTTCAAATTTCATCAACACATCCGGTGAATTGTGCAGAAGGCTTCAGGATATTGTTCCAAACTCTTGGCATCCACTGTGCGCCGTACGTAAGCCGGAGTTTATGATTCCATAATTTGTTAAGCATATGAGACCTCTGCCTATGTTCAGTTATTGTTGAATTTGATGAAATACTGGTTACATTGAAAACCGAAAGTTGTTGAAGCCCAGTACGATTTTCGTACGCTGCATGGCGCTCCCAGAAATGCCGTGGTTGTGCAGTTTACTCGAAACAGTGAAATCAGAGGACGATCTCTTCGGCGGGATCGTCTACAAGTGCGCTACATCAGCACCACGGTTGGTCAATAAGCTCTTTCTATTTCTGGAGCTAAGCTTTAGAATGCTCTTCCCAACTCAATTGAGGATGTGACTGAATATAATCAGCTTACCAGGATAGTGTTGTCGCACTCCGAGCAACCAGAATAACTGTGCTAAGATTCTCTAAGTGAAGGAGGCATACTCTTCTGCCCGTAGTAGAAATTTCAATTACTAATATCTACTTCATTCGTTCTTGTGTTTTTTAACACATCAAAATAATAATACTCTTGGATACATTGGTTGCTTACCGCACAGCGCATTGGTAAATGTACTTCTATTCTTTTTATGTGTAATTTTGCATTTGTAAATTTACTATATTTCTTTTGGTATGTAATTTTATTCAGTCTGTCATACAATCACCGACCCTATTTCGTAACGTGCAGCGCATTTATAGGCTTACTATATTTATTTTTATGTGTAATTTTATTCAGTCTTTGTCATATGAGGCATAAAATGTTAGGCATGTCCTTAGCACCTTGTGATGCAACGTGCTGGGCGGTCTTTTGGTACATTGTGATACATAGTGCTGCCACTGTGCTGGACACATCCCCAGCACGTTATGATGCGGCGTGCTAAGGAAGTGCCCAGCATGTTGTTAGCACGTTGTGATACGACGTTCTAACAACGCAATCTGGAGCTTTATTGACAACGTCAAGTAGCTATGGAGGTTATCTTAACGTTGTCAGCATATTGTCTCACAACGTGCAGGTCACAATGCGCTAACAACGTTATTTGGAGTACATTCATCAACGTGCATAGCACGTAATCGGTGGGCTCACGAATTCTTTTCGACGTAGAATCGATTTCAAATTGTTGACTGAGTTAATTGTAAGACGTACATTATCAAACACTATTCCCACCTTAAGTGTATCACTTAACCCTAACAGCAACATACCTAGTAGAACAATAATCATTGTTAGAATATTTGCTGAAACGGCTGTAGTTGTGTGTTGCCACCTATTTTTTTTTCAGCCTTGAAATTAACATGATGATGCTTTAGCTGATTCACAATAAGCCTATGTGTGCACCTGTTGCTATCATAGAGCCTGGTACAAAATGTAGGTTGTGAAGTACGATACTCTGTACCCTTATTTGTAAAGCTCATTGTTATAATGTTTTACGCTAGTTTACTGGATAAGTGTTATAGTTGTGTTATTGTATAAACACCCTCCTATGGAGAGAAATAAATGTTTTCATTCATTTTGCTCTAACTTGCATACAACGATTTTTAAAAAAATGTCCTATTAAAATAATTTTTCAATCTCATACGAAATACAATAGAAAGGTAAACATGGGCTACAAACAGTTGTCAAACAACGATTTTAAAATTAATCATTGTAAAAAATATTTTAAAAATTACCGTGCTTTAGTTGTGTTGCCTTCGCAGTGTATCGCTCAAGTTTACGTGAGACCTTGAGCCTCGACTAACAAGTGTTCGCGCGTTGTGTGTAGTTTATATTACGTGTCGTTGTACATCCTGAAGCTTATCCCTATTTCTTCGCAATCCCTCAATTCATTTCAGCGTTTAGTGTTGTAAGTATTTTTAGTCAGTTATTAACATGTCCTTCGTTGTTTTTTACATATAAACTGGAAAGAGTAATATCACCTTTGATACATATTCACGTTTGCATGAAGAACTACTGAAGACGCCAACCTGTTGCTAAGTTACTGAATGGATTTTGTATATGTCCTTGAACAAACTTCTATCATCTACATGTATAGCATTCTCTCAAAGTTAATTGCTCACGCGATTTTCTAGTAGTTTATTAGTCGCGCTAATTTTTTGTGTTTATAATTTGGTTATACGCCCGTTCTGATCATACGATACCCACGTGTGACGTGTGACACCAGACGTAGAATAACTCAACGTGTTATCTATCAGATTAAAAGTTACAGGGTTGTTAGCCGCCAACGCCGCTTCCCAGATTCTCATCGTGTAGCCTTTCACTGTCGTTCCTGTGTGTGTATATATATATTTATAAAGTTAGTATCACCTTTCTCTTTGTTTACTAACTAACTAGGGCTGCTAAGTCATGATTCAGCTACTTCTAGTTAAGTTAGGGACTCTAGTCCTGCAAACCTTACTGTGAATGCTAGACTGGAAAACATGTGATATTAAATAAAAAGCTAAGACTAATTACAAATTAAATTAAGAAAAAGGGTCTAGGCCTACATGAAAAATGTTGAAGTTTTGGGATTAGCTACGGCCTACTGTATATTTCTATATTCAGAACTATAAACAATGATACGGTAAGTAGGCTATAGGCTAAATGTCTTACATTAAAACTAAAAATTCATTTTTAGTACGCTAACAGGGCAAGAGATCATATTGTGGAGAAGTGTAATTGTAGAAGGCAAATGACCAGAGTAAGCTTGAGAGGATCCCAATATCAGTTCCTGCGCTGCGCAGTCGAGACGGCTAACTACTAAGTTAGGGAGCTTCAGAGGCGGAATGGGTGTACAGTTGGGTGAAAGTCAGTTGTGGATTGGGTATTATTTTACTTTCACTTACAAATGATTTTCATGACATTTCTTGTGTTCAGTATGTAAATTGGGTCAATTCAAGACATTTTACAAGAATGACGTTTTCGTCGCAAATGCTTAGTTTT
>LQNS02000211.1:46999675-47024767 GCA_001587735.2 Parhyale hawaiensis
CCCTCTCCCTCCAGTCGTGTCTGTCTTTTCCCCTCTCCCTCCAGTCGTGTCTGTCTTTTCCCCTCTCCCTCCAGTCGTGTCTGTCTTTTCCCCTCTCCCTCCAGTCGTCTGTCTTCCCCCCCCCCCTCCCCAGTCCTGTCTCCCCAAACCTAATCTGACGTAAACGTCCTGGGGTTTGTTTTTGGTGGCGAAAGGGTAGGGTTGTGGCCGTTGTGGTCTTTTTTTTTTTCTTAGGAAAATCTACCTAGAACTAACTCGGGGGAACAATAAGGAATTTTATGACCTGCAGCACAAACACGTCCTACCTATACGTAGAGACTGAGCGGGGTGACGATTTCGGAATGAACGGGCGACGATTCTGGAAAGACTGGGGCCGGGGAGATGAAAAATCAAGTAGCCGGGCTCCGGGGCGACGACCAAACAGCCGGGGCTGAGGTTGGAGCGGAGGTGACCGAAAAGAAAGGGTACCTATTATTTTACTTTACCTCACACACGTTTTTTTCTTGCTTTTGGTATGTTCATTGGATACTTCGTGGCTGTCTGTCGTTTCACATGATTGCCAAGGTAGATTAGCCACTTTGTAGTTGCCTGCCTGTGTTAAATCACTTCATGGTTGCCAACATTACATCACTTTGTTAGTGCGTACATTTCACCCTCTAATAGGTGCCAATGTTTCCTCTCAGATTTCCGAAATTTTTCTGCTTTACTGCAGAAGCAAAAGGATGTCATAAATAAGTTGATTTACTAGATTACACTTCAAGCCTTCATATTTTTGTAAATTTGTCACGCAAAAAGTTTTAGAAAGTATATAGCTACAGGTTTGCCGATCATTACTGAATGCACGAGAATCGAGCAAAATATCCTAAACATTAAACAAAGTATGAAAACAAATGGAACAACATAGGTATAAAACATTTTTGGCATTGTCTGCCTCATCGCATAATCAGGCTCACGTGCGGAAAGCGACATCTGCCGTATAGTCAAGTGGTCATTCAATCTTCATGTGTCCTATGTTTGAGCCAATATTTAATCTAACGTAATCCGCTAGGTTAAATACTAAAAACCGTCGGCTGACTTGACGATTTAGTGTGCCAATGTGTTGCTTACAGTGTCGTCGCCTCGTTTCGTTTTGTTCTAAAATTCTTTAATAATTTAGTGCAAAAGTTTGTCCGTATGCTTCTGGCGAAGTGTAAGAAATTGCCTGGTATCATTTGAACGCATCAACTCACTAGCATTAGTAATCCCGGTTATTTTATCTTTGTTACGATTTTGAACTTCTCTTCAGATATCTCGAATTTTTCTAGTGCGTCCATTTTACATTCTGCCTTTGAAGTAGGAAGTATCGTGCTTTAACTTGTAGCTATATAATCGTGGCATGCCATGTTCCGTAAGCTACCGTATCCTGTTGAGCTATTATATGGGCATCGTAGCTTATCTCTGTATTGGTACAGTTTTTCATTCTTTGTTATACTAGTCTTCTAGAAATTATACCAACATTCTCTTTTGTTCCTAAGCTACCGGTGACCTGAAACTTCTTCATATTGTATGGGATGCGATAGACCGGTAGCGTTGATCCATACTGCATTGGAGTCTATAATTTTCCCCGCGCCTCGCTCTGAATTATTGAAGAATCATATCGGGCGAGGTGGGTTTGTTTGGCGCCTGTCTCTTGGCAACCTGTTGTTGTCAGTTGTCTCTTGGCAACCTGTTGGTTGCCCTGGTTAGACCACCACCCTCGGTGCTAGGTATTGAGCGCATTTCTGGCTACCGTGCGTGTCCCGATTTACCCTCCCCCTTACAAACTTAACCCGGGCTTCTAAATATACCCTACATGCGTAGGTACTGTGCTTCGTTCACCCTTCATACCTACTACTGCTCGTTCTTTTCATTTGGTTTCTTTTTTCCCTCTCGTTTTCTCTTTCCAGCTATGGCTTCACAGCTTTCCTTAGCATAAGAACTACGTACGTGTCCCTTCTCTCACCAGACTTCAAGCATGCACCGGGGAGACTTAAATTACATAGTCTTTATTAAATAAACTCGACATCTTTATTTTTGAAGACAGGACTCGCAGGCTAATCCAGCGTGAAGACATAGCTACTTCGGAAAACCTTGAGTTACTGTACGTGTAAATATTACTCTAATGCGCGTAGAAATGAACAGTCAAGTTTACAATGCTCTTTCACCTTTCCATCTCCATACATAGTACTCAATTCGGACAGATTTGCACCCATAGTCCCGCAAGCCTTTAGTTCTTATTGTGCTAGCATGGAAGAATAAGAACCACGACGTCCTCTATTCTCAACAATACAACTACTAATGTTCGAAAAACTCGACACTGGCCGTTATTTATTAAATAAGGTTGCGCGTTGTCATCTCTGGCTGTTTGGACATTTGTCGAAGCCAATCCAAAAGGTGTGAGAAATTTTATGAAGCGTCGTTCGGGATGAATTGTGACGCCTCGCCTGACGAAGCGAGTTGAAAAGAAAACTCTGGAAAAGATAAATAGGAATGCGCTTATTTTATAGGCACATGACTTGGCTACCAACCCTATATTAAAGTTGACTCATAAAAGATGGTTAAATGGGGAAGGGGAGAAAATTGTCTCATCTCACCCCACTACCAAAAGTGGCCAGCTAACCCCAATCGCCGGTGTTATTTAAAACTAGTTTTGAATGCTATAGCACTCCAAACTATGATGAAGACCAATGATTGTGTCCCTCAAGGTGAAGGTAGCTAATGAAATTAAATAGCTAAGTCACATCTTCTTCGAATTCAACTGGCAAGAACTTGATTGCAAGGGTCGAAATTTCAAAGCTGAAATGTGACAAAATTTTGGCAATGGCTGGACGTTGTTTGCAGCGTATCTTTACTACGCCCGAGACACTGTAGCATTTATTGCTCAGCATTGCTTAGTACCATATGTGTAAAATTGGTTTTAACATCAAGGGGGGCATCCCGGCGATTTTAGTCAAAATTATCAAATTTTGTTTATATGCTGAAAAAGGATCCTCGGATAAGAGCCAACCAAAACTGTTTCTCATAGGAAAAGTATGGATAAAAAAATATAGGACGTGCGCTTGTTTTAATTGGGTTAATACCGAATGACAGTGTGTCGGAGTCGGATGTTATTCTGTCGCCGCAACTTTGTTGATTGCATCAACACATTAGCTGCCAATATTCCCATTAGGGAACGCATTAATGTGCTACAGCTGCGAGAAATGGAAGTTTCGCTGGTTATAAATGCGTTGAGTGTGAGCATAAGCAGTTGTTCGCCCACTGAATTCTTGAACATTTTTCGTCATAAAATAACGCGAGACTCACCGAAGCGATCGTAATGAAATTTCAGCACCTGCGAGATAAAATAGAGGCCTGTAAAATTGCTTAGCCGCAAACGTAAATATCGACGTGCAATAAGGAGAAATGTGAGGGACAAACTTAAAAGATCTCACGACTCTTCCCGTGGCTGCTGTAACTACGAGACCTCTTTCTAAGTTTCTACAGATAATTGTGTATACAAAAGCTTTACAGCTCAATTGCCTTTTTGGAAACTTGTGTCTTCTAATTAGGCATTAATTATGGTGAAATTTTCTGCTTTTTATGTATGTAAGTGAAGGCTTTGAGGTGAATCTCGTAGGCTTTGTTGTCTTTCTTTTTGGAGTAGTTTGCCGTCCTGACTTTTGATACCCACCTGCTGATCGAACTGACAAGGGCTTTAGGGTCTCAGTGTCATGAAGAAAGCAGGGACATGTAGTGTCTCGTCATACTACTTACATGTCCCTTCTTTCTTCCTCTCGGCATTGTCTTTGTGCGGAAACTGAGGCATGAACCACTAACTAGAACTAACAAGTGTCTCAGTGGGGATCTACCCTGCAGCTAGAGGTTGACTCGTACAACGTTGTGCCGGTTGTAGGACCAAATCTGGTCTTTTGAGTAATCTAGTGTCATTTCTGCGAAAGTTTTTTTTTTAGCTAATGGTTGAAGCGCAACATGTAAGTGAACGCTTTAGTTCCTGCATATTCTGTACAGTGGCAAGCGTAATTTTAACCTCTGACCTTGCCAAAGTGTCTCGTACGAACCAGTGACGCTTTTCCTGACGTCCTGTGTTATGACAGTCTCCGGTACGGTAATGTAGGTAGTTTATTCCGATGGTGATTAAGTAAGGTAATGCATTTGTAGTTATTTTTGGAATTTCTGTCCGTATGGTTTTCAGACAGGAGCTTGTTGCAAGGTTTGTTACGCGTGGCCCGTTTCATCGTACGACAAGCACGAGTATGATGCGACATGATCCTTGTCTAGCTTTACGTACGCGGCATTCTACTGGCGTATCAGTTTCCAAGTGCATATGTAGTTTCAGGTCACTGTTACTTCACTAGTGTAACACTTTGGAATTATACCGATATTTATTGAAATGTGTTATTAAATGATCACTATTAGTATATTGTGTGACCTTTACGGTACACTTGCGAAGGTTAAGAAATTCTTCAGTGAGCTTCCGCCTTGCTTAAATGGGGTTCCTTAAGTGTCCACAGCAATTTTTATATTATATCTTACACTGTATATTATTGCATAGTCTGAAGTAGGTACCTACGTGTTAACATGACGTGTACTTGCCTGTCGCTTGACTACATTGTTTTAGTGCTATTGAAATTGCGTGACTCGTAGTTACCGGAAGTGAAGTTTTAGTGCGGCAGCAGCAGGAGAGCTACAACTGCTACGAAGTGCTGCACCATTGGCTGCCCTGTGTGCTCCAGGTGCCGCCCTCGCCTCTTAATTAGCGTGCGACCCTCTGCACCCTCACCTGCCTCACCCCCTTGTGTACGAGGGCAGAGCCCTCGTACACGGATCTCGTGCTGCCAAACTGACCATGTGATCGTACATTAAACGTAGTGCAGTAGAGCAACTTAAAACACCCCCCCCCCCAATTGAAGAAAACAGCTCAAATGGAGACCCCCGAAACTGTGAAATGTCGACTCTCTTCAGCACCATTTGCCGTGAAAGCAGCAATAGCTGGCGGTGACATAGTGTGTGATCTGAAAAAAAACAGTAAAACTCAATTGGTGGAATGGTCTTGATGGCTCTGTCTTTGCTGGTGCTGGTATTGGCGGCTTTAAACGATCTGTACACAGAGCTATTCTGTGATTTCGGATCTTCTTTTTTTCTATTCTTTTGTTTTCTCCACCCGCTGGGCTGGTTGCGTGAGGGTTTGTTAACCTCATGGAGTTCCTCCGTTCCTGCGTCGCCAGTCTGGTGTGATTTAATAATAATAATAATAATAACATTGTTCAATTGTGCTAGTTCACGATTTTCCCTGGTATTAGCCAAAGACAATGTTTTACGAAGGTAGGGGAAACCAGCACGCTATTATAACTTGTATCTAAGCGGAGATTCCCTCTGAAATTGAGACAATACGCCTCTCTTTGTTCAAGGAGCTCCACTGTAGTTGAGTTTATGCGATCCCGGTGAAAGTTTGTTTTTTCTACAGTACAAGGTGCGCAGAGAGTTTTTGGACTAATCAAAATGCGGTCAGATTCACTTATAACAGATAATACTAAAAACTTACAATGTTTAATTGGAAAATTTTGGAACAATTGATATTATTTTTCAAGATGCCTTCTTTCTGCCCAAATTACCCCGTTTAATCTCCATTGGAAGTCTTCGACATAGGCCGAAGTTTTTTTTATGGCCCTTACGATATCGTAATATTAAGAAACACAGACCTATACTTGCTCATAACATGTATAGGTCACGTTCGATTGGGCAGCGAAGTTAAGCTCTCGAGGCTTAACTTGTTTGAAACTTGGGACAGGTGCCCTGGCTTCAGCCCGTAGGATTCAAGGTGCGGTGCGGTGACCCCTGTAGCAATTATCCGAGAGACTTTCAAGAACTCGAGCGTAAGTCCATAATATAGAAACTTCAGTCCTTTCACTATTTGTCAATGTACTCGGGTTGTTTCTAACCCCGAAACACTGTTCAGAGAGGCGAAGTCACAGTTCCAATCTGTATTTCCGGACGTGTGAAGTCGAGTGGGCTTGGCTTAGTTCGACTTTGGCGACCCACTCGAAAGTGCTTGTAGTGTATTCTGGAATTTTTATTAGCTTGGCAATATCCAGATTTTACATCCTTGCCATGATAGTTTCATGTTGACCCATTTTCTGAGCCCAAATTTATAGTGGGCTATGGAAATAAACCTCAAATGTGTAAATGACCAGTAGTAGTCTGTAACATATTGAGCTATTTTCTAGCCAAAAAAGTTACGTAAGTCTTGTTTAAAATTAGAAGGAAAGTCCGACAACTTTCTGTGTACCCAGTAAACTAAACCTCTTTATTTTGGTTAAGCATTCCGATCCCGGTGGACTAAACGACACAGTTACTTTTGTTTTTAGGGAATTTTGCTTTTGGCAACGTTGGCGTAGAAATTATTTAATTTTACTACCTATTCCGCTAGCGGAAACTATGCCTTTGACTGTGTTTCATTGAACTGGAATGTTAAGTACTTTTTTCTTTCTTTACTGTCATGGGCAGTGGCCATCCATGCCTAGGGTTCTTACCTTCGACATAGGTAGTACGCGTCTTTTTTTTTTTTTTTTTCTTCATCTCTATGGTTTATCATTTTGTCGTTGATGGTGGAGCTTAAATAAGATTTAGTCATGCAGTGGACGGTTCAATTCTACTACAGTTGCTCTCTGCCAAACCTATTTACCTGAGACGCGTTGGAAGCCAGTCCTAACACGGAAACAATCGCTGAAAATGTCCACTGACGACGCATTCGTACCTATGGTGTAGATCTTTACAGCGAGAGCATTTTTAGGAAGAAAGCGTAAGTTTTGCAGTTTTTAACAAATTACCCTAATTAAGTTGCTGTTTCTATGGCTGCTTACACTTGCTCTCTGAAAATTTATATAGACTCAGTGCATGCGTGTAATAATGAACGAGTTCACAATTTTGAGGCGGTGATCCATTGCTACCCGAATATGTACGTCAATTCTTTGCAGTGAGAATTTGAAGCCTGCAGCTCGTTGACAATGCTTTGTGTCAAATGCTAAGCATCGAACATGTCATTGGCTGCTCGTTGGAAATGATGAAATATGCCTTTGATCCATGTTTGAATACTCTATAAGCCAAAGGTTTCGGTTTGGGTTATTTTGTCAGCAAGTAAAAGTTTCACCGTCTGATAGTCATTTCGTACCACTACATTTCTTCCCCTTCTTACGCCGCGCCGCTCGCCCAGCTATTGCGTGCACACTCGAGATTGGGTGTCAATATGTGTGTCACTGGGCCATAGTCCATTGCTTCTTCCCACACCTCCCCCTTCCTCCCCAAAAAAACTTTATATCAATCTTTACATTAGGCCAGTGATGCTCTAAATCTGTAGTAAAGGCCCTGCCTGGCCTTTGTGGGGATGACGTAAAAGTAAAGTGGAGGTGGTGCTGTGGCAGGAAGCGCTAGGTGACTGAAAAACTGTTAATTCCTACAATAATATGTTGATGATAGCTCTGTGGATCCGATGGGGAGGAGGGGGGCACACAAGTTTTCGAAATTGACTGGCAACTATATGTAAAGGGAGGGGGGCGCGTTTTAGAAGCTTTGGTGCGACTGTTCTGCTGTAGCATCCAATGCACCGAGCATGCCTACATTGGTTTAAACAATGCACTTTGGTGAATTCAGTACAGGCCTGGGTCTGTAGTAAGGTAAATCATAAAGATGGTCCGGTCGGTACGGTCCTTGGACAATTCATTAAACGCAGCCTAGTCTTTTTGGTACCTACTAGTTACTGCGCGTATTTCTGGCTCGTCTGGATAGAAACTCGAATGATCGTAATTTGTAACCTTGAAGGTGTTGAAATAAAGATGTGTCCGAAATATGAGCAGTTGGTACAAAAACAAAATCAGGCTGCTGCTAGTAATTTGACCTGGGACCGTCGAAACGTGATCGTACCGTTCCAAGACAGAGACCGGAGTTTGTACTTTAGAAGGCCCAGTTAGGCGTAGGCGCAGTTTACGTCTAGCGATTTCGATACAGGTCACGATACCAAATATGGTGTTATTTTACAAGACCCTTGAAACTGCTGCGTCGTTATTGGGTAAAAACATTAGGTGTATGAACATGCACCCGTCCCAATATAGCTATACTGTATCATGCTCGCTTGGTTTCTACCGTCTTCTTATGCACCAATTCATTTCTTAGCAGTTTGAAAGAAATTCCTTGTTAGGCACTTGCCCGCATTGTTCATCATTGGATTTAACTGCGTGAGGTCTTATACCGTGGGAGTCGGCTTACATGGCTTCTGTCGCTGAAAAAAAGCATACTTTGAAATGCTTTTATTTTACTCGTATTCATGATGGACCAATTTTTTATTTGGTACGGCGTTTTGGAACTAGCCTGTTAGAGAACGACGTGCATGGTTCGATTGGCACACATTCCGTCACTAGAGACGCGTTTCGTGGGGCACACAATGCTGACGTGGACAGTGTGTGTCCACGCGCTGCGTGCCACGATAGCACCAAAGAACGCCTCTGATCTGCCCGACACCGCCCGTTACTATGGCTACTCCACAACAAACTTCCAGTGTTGCCTGGAACGGCACTCGGACAGTGAGACCTTTACTTCTGCGCCTGTGCTCCTGCTTAGCTCTCGCTCCTCTCATCAATCTCTTGTGCCTATTCCTTTAGTGTTATATTTGCTATATTTGTTTGTGGTAGCGAAACACGTTCAATAGGATGGTCGGCGTTACTGATTTGGATTATTGTAGTTCCTCGCTCGAGAATCTTAACTGAAAACTGACCTGTGATCCGTGAGACTTGCGTTAGATGCCTGACTCCTGAAGCGATAGCTAAGTTATTGAATACAAGAGCCACTGCTGCTTTCGTAACTTGGACTGCTAATTAATAATGCTTAGATGTGCCGCATGTAACAGAAGTATACCAGAATATGTAGCTGAACTATCGCTCGAGTCCTGTGTTATAGGTATCTCTCCCTAGGTGTAGTCCAGCTGTTGCAGTAGTCTTCTGAATTCAAACTTATTTTCATAACTTGTGAAATACTCTTGGTTACTTCAGTTTCGCAGTAGCTTCTGTTTCGTACTATTCGCTATGCTTAAATATTCAAAAGAGCAATGCTTGTTTTTGAAACATAACCTTATTGTGAATACTCTTTTGCAGTTACATAACTGAGGGTAGCAGAGTTTACAGTTTATCATGTAATTATTCTAGACATTGTTAGGTTGATCAGATTATTTACGCATTAAACATAGAATCCGTTAGCGCTTCCAGTGAAATAATAGGTAATAGGCCTACTTCGTCTACCGCAACCTTTATTTTTAGTGCAATAATTTCCGACGTAAGTAACAGGAGTGAACAGTTGAGCTCTGTTCATTGGTCTCTTCACTTCGCTGTCATTTCAGTGCAATCGCAGCTTGTTCTTAGTTTTGTTTTTAACTCGTGCCACATATAGCAGGTGTGAGTAGCACCAAAAGTAGTTTTTACGCATCTGAATTGTAAATACCAGCATCCTCACCCTAATATACTGTAACTGCACTAGCACAGTAATTGCATGTAGCTACCTACTGTTGTAGTTTCGCCCAGTTATGGGGGAGTAGCTCCCCACGGGGACTTCATAGGTTACTTTAGCTTTAATTAGGCATTCGAAAAGTACTTCGTTGCCACAGCACTTTCCTTCACTTCCATGCACCAATTTATCACTTTTTGTTCTGTTCTGCCTCTTTTTCTGACTTACTGTTGCCATGCGCGCTGATCTTGTGGTGCAACACCCTCGTCCGTGAATTCCACGATTCTGTCGACATGCTATCTATATGCCGCTTATTTCACCCTGTGTTAGATCGCCTTTTTTGTGGAAACTGAGGCCCAAACTATTTAATATATTAATGCTGCTGTTCTGCTACTGTGCTCACCTTTATGCAGCAACTGCCGCTCTGTGACCTACTTTTGCATTGCCGTAATGAGAGCTTTCTTCCGTAGGATATTTCCAGTACTGCACTCGATCGCCTGTGCAGGAAGTGCTGTTGTACTCCGCTAATATTCAGATATCTTTTCTCGCACGTTTCCTTTTCGCACGCCGCGACCACGCTTGTCCAATGTCCAGCCGTTCAGCGCACGTGTCCGGTTGCCTTCGTTCTGAGCAGGTACTTTTTCACTCCTCGTAGACATTGCATTCATCTGAGTGATTTTCCTTAACGATATCGCGTATTATTGAATAAATACGAAAATTGAAAACTCCACCGTATTTGAGGTTCACTTACGTCGTGGTCATTAGAAAAACTGTTGAATATCATCTGCACGTCTCTTTGTTTCTTCAAGAAATTCTGAAGTTTAGGATTTTTGTTGCACAGTACGTACACGTGGGCAAGTACTGCCTGATTCTTGCCGTAATTCGTCGTGCGTTGTGTGATGATTCAGCCTTGCAGATACGGTATATGTCGACTAACCCTCGTACCTGCGTGTTGTTGCTGTTGAAGCTCAATGTGCTGTTTGCTAAAAGCCTTTATGGCCATGTGAACGAAAATAGTTTTGTGTTAAATTTTTACTTGACTATGTTGAACCATTTTTCAGAGTTTAGCTGGGTCTTAGAATTATATTTTTTATTTATCAATGTTCATGTCGTATGCTGCTAGTAAATTCCAATTTAACTGCAATTTTTAAGCGTCCTAGCTTTGTCATAAGGTTTTACTTTTTATGTACATTCCAATATTATATTACATATCTTGTATGGAGATTTATCCTGTGTTTAGAGAGCATTGTTGCAAGTCTATCCACACTGTGCTTGCCTTATGGGCGAACTGAGGTACTCTTCCCCTCGTACCGACGTTGTTCCCGATCGCTCTACCCCAAGCTCTTCCCAAGTCAGCTGTGTCTCATTGCTTGAGGCTGTGGGGCATGACATCCCCTGCACTTGTGCCCCACCTCTGCAGCTAGCGTCTATCCCTACATCCCAGGGAATCCCTTGCTGCTCTCGCAGTACAATAGCTCATGGATGTCGACCCAGTTCTTCCCCGGTGATAGGTAACGAGTGTGGGTGTCTCTCCTTCCTTCCCTCCCTCCCTCCCCTCCCTCTCCATCTTATATGTGATCTCACCCGTCAGCGTGTGTCCCTTGATACCCAGTATAAGGTCCCTAGCCAAGTCATAAAATATGGCCCGATTGCTACAAAACTCTGACGAGTGTTCGGCCATGCCATGTTTACTTGATATCCTATTGAGATTAGGTACAGCGTGCCCCTCGAAACTATGCAATTCTCCCGCATACTCTTGACCGCTGGGAGGTCTGTACATTCTGTCCTACAGTGTGTCGTCCTCTGCTGGGTGGTTCACGCGTTGCAACTAGCTACTATATTACTGTGTCCCAGTGTGTGTTCCACTATCCCATTGCCGTCCAGTCGACAGCGCCCACGGCCCTCTTCACTAAAAGAATTTACTCTCCCTCACTGTTGTTTGACTGTATTGACTCAATTATTGGAAACCTCTTGAACTGAGACAAGAGTTGGAAAGTGCAGAAATTGTTTACTTTTGGATGTGTGTCCCTTGTTCTTATCCTTATTTTTAAAATGATCTTCTCCTAAGCTTTGGTCTTCATGTAATACCCGAATGTAACCTCGGCAGAGCTGTCCCTCTGGGGTGCGGTACCTAGTCTCCCAGAATTTGACCATGGAGATTGACGAGTTTGTCTACCCTTCTGTGACTTATGTCATTGCACCTGATTGGTGAAGGGTGACAGTTTCTAACCACTAGATCCATTATTCTCTTACCTATTCTCCTTTTATTTAATGTTTTTAATTCATTTTTTTTCTTGTTGTACAATCGGACCTGATGAAAATTTTGTGTTAGCCGTGTCGTAACTTGTGTTCCCATATTTATAGACGAGTTGGTATTCCTATTGCACAGATAGACGACTCGTGCAAAAATTTCATACCCGCCACTTCGTATGAGGAAGCTGAGTTCACTGCAGAGCTCTGCACGACGATCTGTCCTGTCCGTGGAACCCTAATGGTTACTCAACCTTTATTTACATAACTAATTTAGTAATCCTGAACAGCTCACTTGGTCGCAGGGAGTTTGTGATGCACCCCATTTTTGTCTTAGCTTTTTAATTAACATTTTGTTCCGTTACCCCTGCCCGATCGTAATCTTGCCGATTTGCTGACTAGCGTTGATTTTCTCCCTCAATATGTAGTTTCTGCTTATTCAAAATTCCACTGCGCCTAATTAACTTGGACCGGAGCTACATCTTCCGCACTATTCGATTTTTACAGTGACGTACTTTTTGTTTACTCCATTCAGTTTTAGTGCTTTCTCTTAGTAGCCCATCGCAAATATTTTTTTAAACCTTGCATTTTCTGTTTCATTTTGACGCACTTGCTCATATTCCTTTTTTTTTCGCACGAAATGTCTATTTCCCGTTGGAAATTTTCCCCATTTATTTTGAATTGCTTAATTTGTTGTGTTCCCCAGTTTATTTTATTCTGGTTTGCATTTCTTTGTAAAAAAGTGTTATTGCACACATTTTGCCCCTCTTCCATGTAGCTATCGCTCAATTATGAGTTTTCCTCATAATTGATTATTGAAATGAGTAATCGTTTCGTCGTTTTAAGATTCCTAAACCAGGCCGGTTTTTATGAATTTCAGCGAGGTCTGTAAAATTCGCTGAAGGGTGCAGTGCATGTACAACTTCCCCTTCGTCACCTTTCACTCTCATGATCTCACAGACGATTTTTATCGAAGCCGGCATGTCCTGAGGTTTTTGTAAATAACATGTTGCCAGCGCTTTACTACTGCCCACGCGTTCCCTCCCCCCCCACTCCCTTTACATGCGGCTCTATCTCCACCCTTGCATGGTCCCCTTCTGTTGTCAGTTCTCTCTGCTGATCTCGAGTGGCCCCTGTCCATTTTGGCGCACCCCATCCAGCCCTGAGCTCTTCATTAGATGAAGGGTCGCCCCCCACCCCCACACTCACTTTTGAATGTACCTCTTGTAGCTCTGATGCTGCAGTGATTTTGCCTCTTTAACTCTTACAGGTCCCCATGCTACTTCCCCCTTGTCCACTTTCCCCATGTTTGTGATGGTCTCCGGATATAGGCTACATCAGTTCCGTACATAGAGTATTTGGTGTTCTTTGTTCACTCACTGCGGACATTGAACTGAGCAAGTATGCTCTATAAAACACGTTCATACTGAACAAGTTATTTTGTAACTGTAACCTACAAAACTGCTCCAGAGTTGCATTGTATATATTTTGGTAGAAACCTATGCTTAAACTGTTGCAGCCTATATCCAGTGTCTGGTATTTCTTTTTATTATGCCTTCCTCTTTGCAATTTTCTGTACCTTTGTTTGTTTTACTATAGCTACTTTGAAAAAATTCAAATTTCTCCATTCCGACATGTAGCTAATTTAATTTTGTTACAATGCAGTGTTATTGTCTCTACACTTGGTCCTGTAGGTTCTACGACCATTCATTATACCTACAGCCCGTAGATACTCTTATAAACCCATAACTTATTCTCGCAGTACTGTTTCTTTTTTTAAAATTTTGTGGCCCAACACGTCGGTGAGATGACGGCAATGTTCCCTCCACTAACGCCCTCTGTGTTCGGTGCCTTGGCAGGTATGAAAAGGATGTCTGAGAGCGCCATGTCCAGCGAGAGCTCTCCCAGCACCAAACGCTCCCGCTCCTCTGGGGACACCGACCTGCGTCTCCTCATACAGGCTAAGGTGTGCAAATTACCCATTACCTGTGGTGCAAACACTCGGTCAACGCCGCAGTCAGTGCAGCAGAGTTTCCTTAGCTACATGTTTTCCTCAGTGTTTTCGGTCGAGATGATTTTCTGTGGCTCCTAGTTTTGCTTGGCATTAGGGTTAGGTTAGGTAACGTCGCCCACCCTTTGATCATGAGGAGTCTTTGTTTGCAACAAAACTCCCCACCTCGTAAGTTAATCTCAGGGTAAGTTAGGTCAATGGGACGTCTTTTTTGCGTGCTTCCTTGCTTCCATACTATATCCTATTTATATATATATATATATAATATATATATGTACTCCTCAGTTTCGTTTATCCTTTTTTTCTGATTTGCTGGTTGTCAGCGGATTCCCATCTTGACTCGACGTACTGGTCCTTCTTGTATTCCTGACTGTAGATCACACTTTCCTATATCATCGTGAACACGGACCCTTACACCGTGAATACGCGACATTAACCCAATGTACCTATGTTTTAGTCTTTTCAATTTGGAAGAAATAATTTCCAAACACTAAGCATGCTAGGCCTACTGGACTACAATACCCTGGCGAGTTCGTTCAGGGATTGAAAATGTCGAACGAGGTGTTGATATCCTCTGCAGTCTGCATGCTAGCGGACGGGTACGGATCAACACACATTTTGAAGACGAACGAGACAACGTAGGTACGGTTGCTATTTGTCATAGCTCTCCCTATCTATATCAATGACTTCTCATATGTGGTTCACCTGCTCCAGCTATATAGAGGTACATATGTATTTCTCTTAGCCTATTGATAGGGGATGTTGCAGCTGGCCGCAGCCCCTGCTGAGAAGGTTAGTTTAGTAAAGTTAGGTAGGTTCTCTATTTTTCCCCTTGTTTCGTGAGGTGGGCTGTCGATCGAGATAGCCGACCTGGTACGCGGGACACTTCTCTCTCTCGTGGCTTTCTCTATTCTTTACACGGTTTTTTCCAGCCAGTAGCAGCGCACTCTGCCAACTGAAACCGGCAGGAATGCCGAGATGAAACATTCTTATACTGATGCGACATAATAAACAAAGTCTCACTGCTTGGATCACGTCGTATGACGTGGGTGCGGTGGTAAAACCAGGAATATAACGATAATCTACTATATAAAAAT
The DNA here is from genome assembly GCA_001587735.2 of Parhyale hawaiensis. Classification (NCBI taxonomy): domain Eukaryota; kingdom Metazoa; phylum Arthropoda; class Malacostraca; order Amphipoda; family Hyalidae; genus Parhyale; species Parhyale hawaiensis. The sequence continues at coordinate 47,014,538 of LQNS02000211.1, forward strand.
TCACGTCGTGTTTTTATTAATTTATTTATATTTTTATATCTTTCCTCTCACGCTCTATGGGAATAACATAATAGGAAAATTCAGATTTCAAAATGTAAAAAAAAGTGGGGTACCTTGCAATTATTTTTTTCGGCGAAAAAAAAAGTGGGGTACCTTGGAAGCTTTTTCTTCAGTACTAGATAGGGGAAAAATGAGGAAGCCAACGGGGGTTTTCCTGAAGGGCTAACTTACTGCCGTCAATTATCGCACACGTGCACCAGTCATTAATAACCCAATATGCCGTCATTTACAATGACGGCTCGGGACACTAGTACTCCTATAAGCGTCTAGTTTATGAGTTTTACACCCCTATCAAAACTGAGGGCGGCCGCAGATTCTGGGCGGCAGCTCCCTCAAAATTTTGATATGGACTATATATGTTCATGTGACGAGCTGACTTATGAATTAGATTACAGTACTGTTAAAAGCTGAAAACCTCATTAAGTGTTGTAGAGTCTTGCGAACCTATTTACCACATGTTGCACGTAGAATTATGTAGCTATACGGTATGCGTGTAAGCCAAAATTTGAGTGACATTAACTACGGTGTCTTCTGTAGTAATTTTCACTGAAATATACCGTAATTATCTTGTAGTACAAATATGAGACACCATTACCTACACTAGCGTTCAAAATAAGATCTGCCTCTCAAATTTTCGAATATTAAAATACGTTAGCGCTGGTGGGTACTATAGATTAGAGTCCAATAGGTGTTGGGTATACGTTAGCGTACGTTCGATTGGGAGCCCAAATTACGGCCTTTGAATTTTGACTTGTTCGCAATTTCTGACGAAAACTTCGGATTTGTGGCTCTGAAATGTGCTGCACGTGTCAGAAGCAACGCGATTACATTTAGCCCCCCCTCAGATGGGGGCATAGGAAGTCCCCCCTCCCACAGGGGGCATAGGATGGGCCATAGGGTTAGGTTAGTTACGTTCGCCCACTCGATGTTATGGGGCCCGGCGAACCCAGGGGGCTCTTGTAGGTTACCTTAGTCATAAGCTAGGCCTTCGGGACGTATGTCTTTCGTGTTTACTTTGCTTCCTTCCCGATTTCATACTCCTACTTGTTCCTGTTTTATTCTGTTCTTCCTCTTCTTTCCCGGCTTGCCGTTCCAACGCGCGTTGACTCGTGCATGGGTTCCATGTTTCTCTTGACATCCCTTCTTCCTTCCCCTCTTTGGATCACAATGTACTCTGTAAGTAGGGAGGCGTAAACCAGGAATACAATAATAATATATTTACATTTAGCCTGTTGAAAACTTCATTACGCGGAGCAAGATTTAGTTTCCGGAAGTTTCAAACGTAACTGCGCCGTTGGAGTGCTTCAATTCTTAAAACTATTCTACGGACTAAGCCTCGAAAGCTTAATTTTGACGAAAAATCGAAGATGCCCTCAATCCGCTCACTCCATTGTTAATTGAATGCCAGCTTGTCAAGTGGACGAGATGTGAGGTCTAAAATGCATACATTGCAGAACATAGTTTCTGAACCTTTTTGAGATGATTACTCCTAAATGCAGTTTTGCAATTATCAACTATCCTGTTGAACATGAACTCGGCAATATCGGATGTTCTATCTCATCATTAAACTGCATCGTAGCCTGGGTCTCGTCAGGCTACCTCGTCTCACCCAGAACATCCATTACTTGTAAATTATATGTCACCAGTAGGCTATTCCTCTGAAGACTTGGACTCCGTTTACCCAAAACTCCGATTTCTTAAATGACTCTGGACTTTTCTGCTATTGCAAATGTAACTTTTTTTTTTACTAATTTAGGGTAATGTTTGTATTCCAGACTGCCGGATCCATCATTGGGAAGGGTGGCGCCAACATCTCCCGTCTTCGCAACGAGGTAATTTGAAATAAACTGAATTTCTCCTAAACTATCTTGTGTTATGTCGCGGTCAAGGTTGTAGGCAATGGGTCTAAACTTAGATTTTGGGTGCTGTGAAAGTGTCTTGTAACTGCTGAGGTAGCCGCTGTCTATCGTTCAGATAACCACCATGCATGTTGCCGTACGATTTGTTATGGGCGATGAAAGTGGCGCTATTGCGCTGCATATCAACGCGTCAGGTGTTCGGTCGGTCGCGGTGTTATGGTATTGGGTTGTGAAAACGGCTTACTTGCATTACTAGTCGCCCTGGACTGTTAGTGCGGCGTTGTGATTGGAACTAAAAATACCGCAGTTCCTGCGATGCAAGGACGGAGTGGTGGTGAGTCAGCGGTAGTTTCGCCCTTTGTTTGGTGCGTTTCTGGGTAGCGGTCATCTTGTGTTATTTATCTCGATGAGCAAGCGGTGTGCTCTTTAAAACAAGTACCTGCCAACCACCTACCCGTTTGTTCAAAATTTAGCTTAGCGCAAGTATCATACCGTAAGTTATAGTTGAGCTCGTTCACATGATTCGCCACCGTAATTTTCTGTCAGTTTTAAATACGTCTCTTGGATTGATAGCTTGCAACGAGGACTGGATGCGTTAATGTTTGTTTATTGTACAATGGATTTACATCGTCACATCGAGCTTGTATGTTTCTCTATTAACTTGCTCGCTTTGTGTTGTAGCAATGTTTTTTGACGCTTCCATACATATCATCGTTACTATAGGTGCTCTGAATGCTACATTACGTTGCAGGACGCGCCTGGGCAAGTATTTCTCCATTGATTACTTCCCACATTTCTTGCTGTGAGGTAGAAGCAGCGAAAATTAATAGACGCACTCGAACTGTGACGTTTTACGACATGCCATGATTCAATTAAATTTCACGTTCCGTTTTTCCGAACTCGCTTTTATTTATTCGAAATCAATTAGTAAGCAACTATCTGCTCTTTCTTTGCAGTCTAATAAATGCGATAGCTTTGAGACATTATATGTAGAGGGTAGTTTCCGAGAGCGGTATGTTGTCCGAGCTCTGCATCTTCTGGCTAACGTGAGGAACAGATGGGATTTGTTCTCTAGTACCCTGGTATATATACAACGTTTGTGCCCTTCCCTTGGAGCAGCGCTCCCATTATATGTTAGCTGTTGGCTTACCTCGTGTTCCAACTCGCTGTCATCTCATCCCTTGCTGCATTCCTATTCACTAAAATAATGTAGCGCCCCAAGAAGACTGTGCTTGGGATTCTATCAATTCTGTGTGAACTACCTCTTTTAATGTTAAAAAGAGCATATCTGATAACGTTGCGGGTTATTAACGGAGCAGTCTAACATTAATTTCTCCAGACAAGTGAACAGTGAGCTGTGTAAGGATCTCTCGTCTACTTGCACAATGTCAATGAGAAGCTTCTCTACTTCACAAGGTGCTGTACATGTCTGCACTTGGGGGTTTCAGGACGTGGCATGCATGCCTTGACGCTCACTTCGAGACTCCTTATACAATGTGACATTTTTTCATTCTTGCATAACTGTCTTGCGATTGCCTTGTTTTATACACTTACGTTCTTAACAGCCTGTAAATGTGCCCAAAGTGTTCTTTAATCGTATGTAAAAGTGTTACTATGGTGGTGGTGGAACATGGCTACTGCATGTTTTTCATCGTTAGGGTATTTACAGTTCGGCGAGCAGGGTCAAGCCACATTTAGATTCGCCAAGTGGCCTGTAGTTTTGGCAATGCCTTGAAGGAAAATAAGCCGCGGCTGAAGACTAAATTTTGACGTCATGAAATACCTTATTTGGATTGGCTGTTACATGCGTTATTTGTTCGTCTCTACCTACTCAATGTAGTATCCTATTGGACCTTCGAGAATTTTTTTTTAAATTTTTTTTTGACCAGGCATTTCTTTTTTATTTTTTTCTTGTATTGTTGCCTAGGTACTTGTCACGTTTTGTTCTCGGTAAGTTTAGGTATTTTGTTGTTATCCAGCAGTAGTATATATGTAGCTAGTTCAAATTTATACATTGAAAAACTTGGGTACCTTTCACGATTTTAATTAATTCGAGAGTGTGCTGTATTCAATTCTACTACCCAGTTACCGTACTTCTGTCCCATCACCGCTGCATTATTGGCTATGGTTTTCTCTCCTAACACAGCAGTTGCAGTTACTGGGTTATGTCGCCAACTCGAACCTGTGCCGATTTATGGGGTTATTTTTAATTTTTTTTTTAATGCCAGTGGTACAGTACGGTAATTCATTTGTTGTTCATCTCTCTGGTTAATTTGTTGTTGACTTCTATTTCCACTTGAAGGTTGCTCAAGCTTCTATGCCATATAACGTGGTTTATACTGGTGTACGAGTAACAGTTTTGTAAGTTTCATAACGCACCTGCGAGTTTAGTGATGGCTGTTTCAGCTGTCGTAATTGTAACTCGAGGTTCCAGCTCCCAATATATGTAGTGATTTTTTACCCAAATATTAAATAATTAATTTTCATGCCCATTTGATAAGTATTGATTTAGTTGTCCATTTAATGAAGGAATAATTTTTATGCTCTTTTTTTTTAACGGAATTACTTGTGATGCCCAGTTGAAGTAGTGAAATAATTATTGCCCCATATCTTGAAGTAACATTTTTCTTTTGCCCATACGACAAGGCTTATCTCAATGCCCAGTCGATGAGATTGCCTATTTCGATGCCCATTTGATGAAGTTGCCTATTTCAATGCCCATTTGATGAATTTCAGTGATTAATTTTGCGCCTTATCTCTTTCTGCCTCCCCTCCCGGCCCCCCACCACCATCATCACCACGGCTGCTCTCCCCACCACCTCCAATGGTTATGGGCTCCCCACCAACATGGTTATGGTTGTTTTGGTCCCCCTGTCCCACCACAACCATCAACCATCATCACTTCGGGCCCCCGCCTTACGTATATCAGTATCCGGCCACTATAACTATACCAGACTGTCCCGGCCCTGAACGGTAACTATTGTATATCTGATGACGATGATGGTCGTCAGTGCGTTATAGGAAGTGCTGCTACCCTTGTTGTAGATGTTTTTCTTCTTATTATTATAATACTTATTATTTTAGGAAATTCTGTTTACGTCGTACCCTAGCTGTTGAATTTGTGTTGTGGAAGAACCCTACTACATACCTAGCTTTCCTAAGCGCACTTTGTTAGAGCCCTTGATTTTCTAACTTGCAGAACTGCTACCCTATTTTAACTTGTGTCCACTCCTGCAATCTTCTAACTTACTTGCCGAACTGCTACCCTTATCGTAGAGTTTGTCAGTTCCTACCAATTACGGAATTAACTATAATTTGCTACCCCAATTTTCAAGTTTGTCAACCCTTGCAGTCTTGTAATTCTTGTATTTTTTTTTAACTCTTGCCAGCTGCTACGATGTTCTAAGTCGCTGAACTGCTACCGTACCCTAATTTACGAGTTTAACCGCAATTCTTTCAAAGCTCAACCACTTTTCTATTACTCAAATTGAAACATTTACTTTCGCTTTATGATGAATCGTGTTCGCTTTCTGCAATCTGATCCACATCTCCTTTTTCTCTAAGATCAAAGTTCTGACCCATGTGTTGTTGTAGTCTTCATCTTGTGCCCCACGTATGGCGTTTTCTTACGGCATCCTTTCTGAATTCTTGCTGGTAACTTTCGGGGCAATTTGTGAAATTTCCTGTCGACTGATTCCCACCGCTTTGCATTCCTTTTAATTCATTCTCAATGTGAAGATCAATCGAACATGAAATCCCTTTTCTTTCTACACGATTTCTTCACGACCAAGTGCATTTTTTCAATGGTTTTCTATATTTTGTAACACAAATTTGAGTAGTCATTTATCCTTTGGGCTTTTATTTGGTCTTCGTTGGAAATGATTGCTAGTTCAGTGGAATTTAGGACTTCGTGCATACATACATACCGCTCTGAAGAGCTAATGGCTAAATTTGCTCGAAGGCAGAGAGAAACATTGCATAAACGGTGACCATTTGGCCTGTCACTTTCCGAATGTAAAATTTTGTGTAAAATCGTCAAAATTTCCTCGTATCATCCGTGAAAAACTGAAGACTGCGATTTGCAAGCAATCAGAGACGTACGTACGTAGGAAGTCCAAGGTTCCGTTGTATAATAGTAATTGAACAACACTCAGGTAAACTGTTGACTATATTGACTGATGAATTATTAGATCACACTGAATTTTAGCACTACCACAATGCCCCACTGCATTATCAGTAAGATTACTCAATGTTTATCACAAATTTCCATCTGCACAGTGCTCTGCGTACAGGAATAGCTTGTATTGGCTTGTTAGTCATCCAATCGGCCCCATTTTCTTAGCGAATTCGTTGTGCACGCCCCATCAGGATGCAGAGGATTGGCTAGCCATAGAGCATTGAAGCTACCGCTAGCGTTCGCTTTTGGAAGCAGGGGGGCGATTGCCTTAGAAGTTCGTGCCCTGCTGTATGTTTGGTTTAGATTGGCGCGGTGCACCCGTCCCAAGTTATTGGGAGTCGCACTCCGAGTGGGACTCCTAGTTATTTATTTACTTCCTATGAATTCGAGGAGTATGATTTGTAACAGGACCAAAAGTCCACTGCATCAGATTCGTAGCATCCCTCCCTCTACACCAATGAAATCAATGCGTTCCAGTGGGCAGAGCATTGTTTCAGTTGTGAAATCATCTGTCTTTCTTCAAGAAAATTTACTAATCAAAGTTAGTACTCGCCTCGATCTTAGTATAGTGACGATTATGTTCAGTATGGTTCTGGCCATTGTGGGTTTTCATTTCTCAAAGTTTTTCGGCAAATGCTAGACGCTGTGATAGTATTATTAATCCAAAAAGGTATCTACTGGTTTAGTGTAAGTAGAAGAAAACAGAGTGATTTTTTACAGAGTTATTTTGCTTTCTAACGTGTGTAAATATCCCTTGGTTTATTTTAAATATAACATTGTGCCATTTTTTTATGGGCTATGTAACACGAGTTTTTTTTTTCAGATTGATTGTTTAATAACGCTTCTCTTTATGCAGTAAAGGGTTAAACGTCATCTAACTCCCCGTGTGAAGCTCATGTGTGATTCTTTCTGGAGACTGTATATGATGCTGTCTAATGCATGGCGAACACTTCATGATTCAGTATTAGCTAGGAACTTGCTCACTGGTTGCGTATATCCGTGCAGACCCGGTGGGTGGTGGCGCTCACGGCCCAGAATGCCAGTTTGGTAAAATTTTACCCCATTGTCGTCTCCATTAAATATTAGTTCTCGTAGGGCTACACTGTTAGAAACTACTGTGGGATCAATATTGGGCAATAGAGAGTTAAAAGACGCTCTTCCCTCTCACGGACATTGATGTTTAACGTTTCACCCTTCACATTCAATTGTTTACGTTGGAGCATCACCATGTAGCTAGCTATTTTAAACATGACCGAATGCTTTTTTGTGGTTAAGGGTGAAATGTGAATAGTAAGTGGTTCAAATTCCACCGTGTGGAATTTGTCTTGTACACAGTGTGTGTTTTCGTGCTTGTGGATCTGCTGTCTTACGCATGACTTTGTCTAATAAGCTCCTGGTTGCTGTATCTTCATCATATCACTTCAGTACTATTCGCAGTGGCGGAATGCTTGAGTGCTGCCTTGCATTCTGAAGGTCGTGCGTGCAGGCTAGTTCTTGCAATACTAGATATGCAGCCTCAGCGTTTCTGGCATTCGCATTCTGCTGCGAAGGCACTGATCTAACCAAAAATAGGGGCAGTCAAGGAATCACGGTTCTCACATTGACCTCTGTCTGACGCCATAGCTCTCACCATCTGTGGTCGACTGTAGCCGTTTCTTCTTCTATGGCTTAATGGGCTTCTGTCAGCTACACAAAGCACTGTGTGGATTCCTCTGTTAGTATGTGCGGTCAAGTTTACCTTATTTCCACTAAATCACAAAATCGCTTCTTAATGCGTAACGGACTTCACACATGCACGAAAATTTGACCGCTTGTGGCGTAGCTCTGCTCTGTCTATTTTCAAGGCAGTTTGGGTGTGCTCAAAGTCCTCTACGCCGTTGCCAATTCTATGGTTATTTCTGAGATTTTTCTATGTGAAGGTAGTGGGCGGGGCTAAGATATTGGCCGGATAAAATCTCAGAATAGCCCATAAAATTGGCAACGCTGTAGAAGAATTTAACCACGCCCAAACTGCCTTGACAAAATGGACAGAGTATAGTCCCTGGCAATTTAATGTTCAGTGTGTCGTGCATCAGCAAGCAAAGAGTCTGTTAGTGTTGAGGGGCTACTGTCGTTAGTAAGGGCGTGTCCGTTTGAACTACATACATCCATCAAGATTCTGTCTAATCTTTTTAGCCTTAAGCTTGTCTGGAACTTCAATCCTAGACTTGAAATGCGCATTGTGGATCCAGGTTCATTTGTCAATCACGATTCAACTGCATTTCGGACATTCCCGTTAACGCTTCATACTCGACCCAAACCAGTGAATGAAACAGTAGGATTGAACTTTTGGAAAAATCAGAGCTAATTGCGCTAGAAAATCTCTTATCCAAGTGGACAGATTAACACGGTCCGTCTTAACTGTCCAGCTTTCATACCCATCAATTACGTCCACCTATTTATGGGACAGGGATGATGCTTTCCCTCAGAGTGCATTGTGCTTCAGCTCGATCTTAGTCGGGCTGTGTTGTTTTATGACGAGTGTTCTGTCTTCAGTTGTATTCATATGGCAGGAAGAGCCCGTGTAGCGAGGTATATTACGGTAGCTATTGCCCGAGTAAAGTTGGGTGAAATCTACACAGCACTTGGATGATCGCAGAACATCGGGCGTCACGGGCGTAACAAAACACAGGCACACCGTAGGTTACCTCTGCTTCCCTCGGCGAAGTTTTTGGGACTTTTCCATCCGTGCTTTTATTGCTTCTTTATTCTCGTACAAATTACGCATTGATCTATTTTTAAGCTCCTTTGGTCCTGATTCGGCGTGGGTACACAATCATGGGTTCCGTACCTGACATACATGTCCCTCCTTATTCCTCCTCCCATGAAACACCACTTGAAGTGACTGAGCTGAACTGGGAAGGCTTGAACGCAAAATCAAGCACTGTACTGCGTTTTGGCTATAGTTTACTTGGTGTTTCGGCACATGGACGTTAGTGGCAGTTGCATCGCCTGTCTAGACGTAATCAGGGTTAGCATCAAGTTTGGGCTTCGTAGGCAGTAATGCGTAGCTACTGCCTCCTGAGAGGGCATAGGATGTGCCATAAGCCATAGGGTCAGGATAGTTTGGGTTCACCTATCCTATGTTATGGGACGTGCCCACTTTGCTTCCTTCCGATTTTATACTTCATCTGATATTACTTTCGTCTGGTCTTCCTCTTTCTTTCCTGACTTGCTGTTTCCATGCGCGTTGATTTTTGTGTGGGAACACCTTCGTGCGTGGGTTCTCCGTGACTATCGACATACTATGTCCTTTCCTTTTCTTTTCTTAGAAAAGCTTAGTACTTACTTAGGGAGGCTCAAACTATCTTGTACTATTATTAATACGTACTGCGTTTCACATGAAGGTCACCCTCTGACTTGAAAAGCTGGATATTATGAGTATTGAAATGTGCAAGAGCCGAAATATCTCGATCTCAACGTACCTATCATCGCACATAGAAGTTTAATTAAGCTGTACCTGAGATTCCGTATGCGCTATCCATTATGCTCTCTGATGCAAGCCGTACAGCCTCGTCTTGCAACATATTCTTTTAAATTAATAAATATTAGGTTGGAAACTAAGTTCTTGCCGGTGTTTAACATTTTGGAATATTAACACCGACGAGAACTAGTTTCTAACCTAATATTTCACGTCACTTTTCGTATCTTATTGCTTTCAACAATTTACACTGTTTATCCATCCATTTCTTAGGAGCTTGATGCTGAAACACTTCTTTACTTTGACGATCTTTTCATCCCTGTATACCAAGTAGTATTTCAGCTATGTTTAAATATTTACTGCTTTTTGATGCCCCGAGTCAGTGGTGGCTCGTGCCTGCTGGAATATGGGTGCTGCTGGCTTACTGCTCCATGCCAGGATATTCGTAATTCTTCCAAGAACTCGGCGATGGTTGCTGGCTTGAGTCGTTAGCCATCCTCTAGTTTGTGGAAGCGCTATAGATAACCCAGCATGGAACGTAGTACGATCACAGTACAGTAAAGGAAGTAGGGAAACTTCTAAGGGGTAAATTAGCGCAACATTTGGCTGATGGGCGTGGTTTAGAGGCCTACGTCATCGCTCCTCTACGCTGTGATTGGCCATGGCAAACCAGC
>LQNS02000211.1:47025353-47038007 GCA_001587735.2 Parhyale hawaiensis
GTTACCATTGCCCGCTTCTCTGCTATTGGCCCGTTGCTCCAGCAAAGGGCGTGCCTAGATTGTGACGCCACGGCTCCACCTGAAATTAACAGATTTTCCCTACTTCCTTTACTGTACTGTGGTACGATCAACAGCTCCTCCACTTCAGCAGCCACAAGCCACCACTGCCCAAGGAGGTTCTAATAGAGACGAGCGCTCCCTCTCTATTACCCTACGGGAGCGTTGCGAGTAAACATTCTCGTACAACTGGCTGAGTAGCGTGTCCAATCAGAGAGTGGCTATGCAGCTGCTGCGACATTGCCTGCATGGCTGTCAGACGAGGTGGTTGTGCAAAATCGCTCCTGCTGAGACATCAACGTATCGCCACAGTTTACTGTGGTATTACTCCCTAGTCTGAAAGTGCTACCCACGGCCAATTGATTATGCGAAAGTCTATGAGCCAAAAACCGTTCGATATGCGGGGCAGGTTTGGTAACTTGGGTTAAACAACGCATAATCTGTTTGAAGTAATAAGAAAGATACCAACCATACTATAGTGCATGAGCCATACAACCTCCTCGTACCGCCGCCGTCGGCCAACTGGGAGGAGGCTTTCAGCCTTGTTAGCCAGTTGAAGAAGGCCAACTCAAACGCCAGTCACGGGACAAAGCCATGGGTTTACTCGCCCAGAGAAGGCTTGCGCTTACTCCTCTCATTAGAAGCTCCTTGCCACTGCCTGCCCCCAATACTTCATTCATGAGAAGAAAAGTGTTTAAATTATCAGTTTCATTGTATGATGAATGTGTAATTAGGTGAAACTGAGCGCCCTGCGACATTGTTGCGCAGTTCAGTTGATATGCACAAAAGTGATTGCTTCGTTACTGGTTAGAATTACTTGGGTGTCTGTTTGACGGTTTTGATGCTTGTTGCAATTGCTTTCGTTGTCTGTCAATGTATGATATCTTTTTAGATCCCAACGGTTGTCTTCTATAGCTACTTACCGTAATATTTTTGTGCCGCTCACGAAGTTCAGTAATCATGAAAAATCGCTTCACTGTGCTTCTTTTTGGCTAATGTGGTTTTCCCCAAGCTTGAAATATCAAATTGATGTGGATAATGGATACACCTCAAATCTTTACAGTCTTACAATGAGGGGGAGCATTGGATAGGCTTTGGGGTTAGGTTAGTTAGGTTCGCCCATCCTAGGTTATGGGGAACAGCGCCCCCAGGGGAATTGTGTAGGTTATTTTAGCCATTAGCTAGGCCTTCGGGACATTTATCCTTCGTGCATGGGTTCTCAGTTTCTATCGCCATGCTATATGTCGCTCGTTTCTTCTTGTTCGATTGCTTTTGTTGTGGAGACGGAGGCTTAATCTGTGCAATGTACGTAATTCTAATTCTTCCTCGCTTCTGCCTAGCTACAATCATTGCTGATGAAATCCACACTTACGCTCCCCTTCTGTCCATCACACCCACGCAACCTTACGCTCCCTTGCACCTTCTCGAATGTCGATTTAGGTCAGTTTTCCACGGCCTGCTTTTTTTCCACTTCAGAAAGTCTGCTGCAAAAAAGCCGACTGAGCTCCTCCCCTCTACCCCATTCGGTAGCTCCAAACCTCATCCTCCGACTGTACTTTCTTCAGAACGACATTCCCCGACACTTCGTTGATGTCAGCGATAGTGCGCGCTTACGTGTTGTTAGATGTCTTTGATTTGTCCGGAACTTCAATCCTGAGCGTTGAAGTCCCAGCTTTGAATTTGCAGACAAGTTAAAGCTAATGGGATTGAATTATTCCGATGGAAGTCTCCAGTTCAACCCGCCCTCTGTCTTTGAATAGCAATACCGAAACCTCGTGATAGGTTATTATTTTCTGGGGAATCCCAAACCTCATGTGCGCCATTGTTTTGGTTTAAGCCATTCTTTTTCATGCTCGCAAGTTAATTATTCCAACCACGCGTGGTTAGCCTTAGAACTATAGGAAGTGCCAATTTGTTATACAATGTTTCAGTTTTGTAATTCTTCCATTTTATGGATAATTGTTGAGTACAAAATTTAAACCCTAAAGAGACGAGTCAATACCAGCGTTTCATACAAATTACTTCTGTTTAGGAAATTCAAGCTTTCAATGCAGTGCATACTAGCCTGCATTGCCTATGGACCACTTTTAGGGTTACGCACTCAATTCAACTCCTAAATGCAGCATTAGATGCCACGCTTTGTACATTATTAAATTCACACGGTGGATGGGAGAGTCGATGCTTCTCATCTCGAGCAGCCCATCTGTGACAGCTCAGTGCCAACGATACATGGGATTGCTCACGTGCGTGTCTGTTGCTCTCCGCAGAGTGCTCACCATCCGTGGCGAGGACGGTATCGTGCTCAAGGTGTTGGAGGAGGTGCTCTCCGCTCTGTCCGAGGTAAGGCTTCCTAGCCCCAATAGTGTATAAGGTCCAACTCGTCTTTCTGGAACCAGCAGGTGCCCTATTCCTACCCCAGAACATAGCCTGCTTACAACGCCAATTCCGCAACCCTGCGGGGCGGGATCACTCTTTGAGTCTTGACGAATGCTTTTGGTATTGTGATGAAGCGAGTTTTTCTCAGTAGTTTAGTCAACAGCTTCTAATGACGACTGTTGGTATAAGTTTGCTTTTATGTAGATTAGCATTCATTGTCACGTTTTGTATACCTGTATACGGCTGTGCCGGTGGTTACAGTTTTGGATGCGACAGTTTTACGAGACGTTTTGCCGTTATGTTGATATGAGGTAGTTTATGTCCATATTATTATCGAAGTGTTATCGTTTCACAGACTTGTTGCTCTCCCCACGAACTGGAGCGTAAAGTTTTAAGAAGGGCTTCCAAGGTTTCAAGTCCATGGTTGTGTAGGGAAATAGCGCCATGTTTAGTAACGCAGCACAATTTATATCTTACTCTGTCTGCTGTACCTTGCCCTTAACGGCCGCATTTAATTGCAGTAACTGTTTCCTTGAATTTGCGTATTTGAATTTCGATGTTGAGGTGGGTCGTCTCAGGCCAATGATATTCTGCGCTTAAAAGCTGGAACTTTCAACCTTGTTAAAAAGCGAGCGTTAACTTGATCATCGGTATTTTGCTCTTGTTATAGTACCCACTGTTTATCAAAGAATTTCATTATAACAGTCACAGAAGGTTACGCTATCAACCCTTTGCACTCGGATCTCCTAGTGTTGGCAATCTCTTCTTAGCATTCAAATTCTCGTGCTCACGGTGTTGGCGTTATTTTATTTTCTTCCATACCGGTAACCCATACCGTCTTTCCCATATCTTGTGGAGACTTCCTCCCTATTGAGTGTAGGATGCCTGGTTGTACAGCATTTATGGTTGCAATTAACTTGAAATCGGTTCTAGATTGATACGCAGCATTCTCTACCTGCCGCAGTTTTAAGGTCGAGATACTCTTAACAGCTCGGTGCTGCCCCGTTATCAGGATGACCCAGCGTCCTTCACGTACTGCACTTCAGTTGCAACTGTTAGCCGCAGGGTGCATACCATTGGTCAGAGCGCTTGGCACGTAGATTCACCCCTCATTTGTTATGGATAATCGCGTTCCCGGAGGGACTCCTTAGGCCCTTGAAACTGACGTCATTGTTTCGTGTGCGGTATAGAATGTTACCTTCTATTTTCGTACTCCTAATGATGTTCCGTTCTTCCCTACCTTAACCGACATACCCGGCCCATGCCCGTTGATCCAGTGCGGACACATCCTCGTGCACGAGTTCCACATTTTCTATCGTCATCGCCATCCAAAATATTCCTGAATTTTCTCTTTGAGAGGCGCCGTTAGCAGAAACCGGGAAGACATAAACTAACATGCATATTTTTGACGGTGTCACAGGCTGTACCCCGGACGGGTGAGAGCGACATTCGCGTCCTCGTCCATCAGTCGCAGGCCGGCGCTGTGATCGGCAAGGGTGGTGAGAAGATCAAGGAGCTCAGAGAGGTGAGTATTTGTACTCTAATGAAGTCCAATATGCAGTCATCTGTTCATTTATTTGTGCTTATATCTGTTTGTTCGTCCGTCCATTTAAGAAGAAAATAGGCGAAAGTGAAGCCTAGTTATAGGTTCTGGCCATCCTATCACGCTTCATTGACAGTTGATAGGCCGAAAGTAGACCAGGTTGCAAATGGTGGCAAACCTATATACTGTAATATAATGTTTGCATGCAGTTCTTGCCTTGTTGGCAAGAAAAAAAAGTAACGGCTTCTCCTTGCGCTCTCATACGTACTTTCTTCCTGTTCATTCCCGACTTGCTCTTCTCATGCGCGTTACTCGTGCGTGGGTTCCACTTTTCTCTTGACATTCTTTATGCCCTTCTTTCTTCCTCTCTTTGGATCACAGTGTACTTTGTGGGTAGGGAGGCTTAAACTAAGAATATGATAATGACAGTAGCACTCGGAGAGCGCATACCTCCGGCAAGTAAGCCAACGGTAACGAAAAATTCGAATTGGTTCTGAGACTATGATTTTCTCTGTATCAACACCAAAATCTAATCATTTGTGCTCTTCAATAGTGTTAACAGCTTCAGAAATTTTTTTGAAGATCCGTTCATAACTTTTTGAGTTATGCTGCTAACAAGCATTTTGACACACATGAGTCAAACATACAAACGAACGAACCGATCTGCACCAAAATTTGATCATTTATGCCTTTTAACGTTACTAACAAGTCCTATGAATTTCATGAAGATCCATTGATTATTTTTTGAGTTATTGTGCTTACAAGCATAAAACTGATAACAGTGACAAACGAACGGATAGTCACAAAAATTTGGTTATTTACTCTTCATAATAACCTTACAACTGACGTAAATTTCATAAATATCGGTCTATAACTTTTTGAGCTATAGCATTGAGAAAAATGAGACATACCTCTAACAATCCATGTAAATTTCGTCAAAATCGGTCTATAACTTTTTTGAGTTATCTTGATGACAGACAAACTGACAGACGGACAGACAGACGTACAAACCCGACGAAATCATTACCTTCTTGGCGGAGGTAATAATATCATGTGTGCTAATTTGTACTAGTTTTCTGTGTCTTTACACGTCCAAACTTGAGCTGCCTTGAGTTCACGCTCAAGGTGAGTCCATCATCGACGGGGCACAGGGTGAGGTATTCTGCGGCGTACCGCGCGGGAGAAGAAACCGAGCGTTTCTTGACAGCAAATACTATTTCTAATTTGATTCCTCCTTTGATGGAATAGTTTTACGCTTGGAGCAAAATCTCTGATAATTTGTATCATTTACTATCTTGGGTATTGACCTCAAGTTATGCTTGTCTTGCTTGTCTGCAATCTCAAGAAGAATTGCTTGTTAGCATATCATCAAAGGAAAGGTTTGCGTTGCTCTATTGAATTTAGCCCTAGAATGCTAATGTGAGATGCTCCTTCAAGTTTAATATAATAATAATAATGCTCCTTCAACTTGTACCTAAAGTGCATTCTGCATAAGCCAACTACTACCAAAATTACGATCAATGGGAAGTTTCGTCATCATGTGCCATCATTTTTTACGGCCGGTTACACCAGTTATTTAATCTGACTCTATGTATTGGAGGGGCGGTTAGATCTTACTATTGGTGCCAGCGAATGGTTCGTCAAAGTCTTGTTAGGCTAAATCCACTAGGCTCCCCTTGTCTGGACCTTCATATTGAAGAGTTGCCTTCGCCACTTGAAATAGCTGTGCCGGTGTAAGAAGCAACCCAGTTACGTTTGAGACGGCTGCATGAAAACTGTATATTTTTTGCACAGCAGTGAGCTTTAGGTAATCTCAGGGGTAATCGGTTTATGGTTGATACATGAAATTACTTAACGGGTAGAAGCCAGCGCAACTAAATACCTCAAGTTCCTTGCAAATAGAGCCTGTTTGGCTTAATTTCGCCTGTCAGTCGACTGCGCCTCAAATGCAAGAGGGCAGCGCCGCGGAACACTCCAATAGTTGTCGTAGAGCCCTAAAGCTTTTGGATACACTACGCACTGCCTTCGGTTTTCTCACTTGGAATAACCTGCTATGAGTTCGGTTTTAACTTTCATGAACCTTTATACGTTTCGCATCAGACTTCCCTTCCCATAGGAATAATAGCTAGCCTGCATTTCACGGTTTTGGCGGTAAATAGCTATATATCAATCTTTTGTGGACGTTTTGGGTCAATTTCGTGGTGGAGAAGCTTAATGAATCCTCGAGACGCTGCGGGGGAGTAGCGTTACCAGGGGACGCCAGAGACTTCCTTAGCGTTAGCTTTCTGGACGTCATCTGTGCGCGCCCCCTTTGTTTCCTTCAGGTGTCATGCCTCCACTGACGATTCTTTGTTCCCTTCTTTCATTCTTTCCCGACTTGCTGTGCCCATGCGCTTTGATCCAGGCTGGGACGACCCTACCTATTGCATCTGTTATACGTAACTTACGACAAACTATTCGTATATGTACCTACTTCTCTTCCACCCCCTTCAAACACCGCCTCGGGTGTGGCGAGGCTTAAACTAAAGCACTATTTAAGTAATACCGTAGCCGTCGCCTCCACGCCTGCTGGCTTGGCGATAGCACAGATTCGACCAGCCTCCCTCGAGCCGCCTCTTCTCACATTGAGACCTTCTTATTAGTAGATCTCGCGCAGTCCAGCGGGAGCAATTCCTAGCCTTATGATATCACCTGCACCTTCTGCTGGTGGCTACGATCCCTTAGCCGTCCGCCGAGGCCTCCCCTCCACCTTGCAAGTTTTCTTCCGAGCGCGCCAGGCCATGCAAAGTCTGCTCTCTTCTGTTCTTGCTGGTCGCTGCATTTGATAGGTGATTGCTTTCGAATGCATTTTAGAACTTATAATGCGTTGCATGTTATAAATTTCTTGTGAGATTTTTATAACTCTTGGGAACACATTACAACTTGAAGTATAAGATATTGCATCGTAACCTTTGAAAAGTGATTTGCAGTTTCGGTAAAAAAAACGAATATAATCAATTGCCCTGCTTCCGTGTCAGGTTGAAATATCTCTGTCTATTGTCATTTGAGACAATTTTGTTCAATACTCGTGAATGTAATTTGGTCAAGATGAACTCTGTAACTACGATATACTTTCACTAGATGAAGGAGTGCCTTCGGCTGGTTGGTCTTGCAGGCTCCTTTTTTTAACGAAAATTTTTAACCATTGCGTAAATTGCATATCAGTGTAGTAGTTACCCCTCGCTTTGTAAAATGAGCCGTGTTTTTCGATCGGTGTTATTTCATTCTATTCTATTGGCATTTTGCTTCTCTTCCTCGATCACCTTACCTAGTTTGAAGTTCCCTTGTTCACCTCTCCGTTTAATTGATACTGATACGGTTACAGGCACTACGTGTCCCGTCGTCTATTCTTCTGATCAGATGACAGCGAATGCTGTGGTATGGAGCCTTAAGCTATTAGGAATAATTTTAGTCTATTATCACCGAAAATTTACCTATCTTCACGGTACTGTTAATAATGTCCAGAAAATTTGACAATGTGTGTCGGAAGTCAATAGTGGTCGTGGATCGGTGACTCTGCTCTAAAGCTAGCGCTCAGTTGCCTGTTCAGAAACATTGCTGCGTATTTTGTACACGGCAATCGTTGCTGTACATTTTGTGCACCATCACTTTTCCAGCGTTGGGAATGTTGAAAAATAGCGCAGCAACGTTGTGGTGGTGTTTGTGTGCGGTGGGCCCGTGGTGTTTGTAGCGAGCGGTTCGTCGGTTGCTTAGTGAAGAGGGCTGGGCGGGCCGTCGGGGCCCTGAAGATGAACGCGGGCTCGGCAGGGAGGTATAGAGCTTGCTTGGTCGATATCTCTCGAATGAAAGAGGGAGGGAGGGGAGACGTTCCAGAGAGTGAGGGAGGGAGAGAGGGGCAGGGTTGTCCTAGTGCCACTTCTGCAACTTACACGGCCATGGTATCTGGTGGCTGCTCTCTTGCAGCTCACCGTACTACAAAAAATTAAAGAAGACGTTTTGACTGGACAGATTTGCCTGGTTGCATCTGGTGTCGGTGTTGTCCTACACTCTTGTAATATAATGTTAAAGGCGACACCTTGACTGTTGTCAGAAATATGAGCTAGTTCTTGCTAATTTTATTCAGCTCATATGCATCAAATCTGGGAAGGCTATTGCTCTCCTCGGTGTACACTATATATAACTGCCCTGGCAACATTTGGGGCCGCCCAGAGGCTGAATTGCGGTCTTAGCTTTTGCGGCGATCCTAGTTGTTGGTAGGGTAGTGCCTCTGGAGTACGTATACACTTGAACTGGAACCTGAACCCTCTTTCTCTCAAGGGTGACTCGGGTTGTTAATGTACGAACTGTTGATACATTGAGGTTTCGTCCGCACCACTTAATAATTGACTTCACTTAGCCTTCGGTATTGTTCGCCTCCTGCCTATAGTCTTGGTTTTGTTATCTTCTTTATTCACTTACCGTTTCTATGCGTGTTTACTTGTCCGCCACTCTGGCTACATGTCGTTTTCGGATCACGGAGGATTCGGTTCCTTTGGGAGGTTTGTGTTGTAGATGCAGTAACAGTAATACCTTGTAGCTTCTGCTTGCAAATAATACTTTATTAGGTGGGCTCATCAACAGTGCGGTATCGCGTTGCTTATCACTAAACGATAATACAGGAAGAAACTTAGTCGGTTCTTTGTACGTTAGAGAAGTGTGATAGTAATGGGCATCACAGAAGCTTAGGAGTCCGTGTGGACACTCACAGCCCGTTGCCATACAGCTTAAACTGACACACGCTGCATCTGCTGTACAGGAAGCATGACTTCCACACAAGTCGGGAGGAGCCGAGGAGCCCCGGCACACAGTTTACCTGCTCACACACACTGCGTGTAGAGTCCTATGCTATTTACTAGACAGTCTTCTTTTACTTCGCTACTGTGAGCTTGCACTACGTAAGCTAGCTATTACCTAGTAGCTATTAGGACTTTTCGTACATTGCACCAAAGACATTTCGTGTTTTTGTGTGGTGTTCGTACAACAAGCTGGCCCTGGGCTTATTGTCTATACGAGCGAGTTGTTAACCCTACTTACATTATTTTACTATTGACTGTGTTCGTACGCATTATTTTCAACGATAGCTGCATATTATTCACCAGTATGGTGGAGTTCGTCTTACAAGCTTTAACCATAATCCACTGTTGCGGTGCCTTAAAGCCTCTCATTGCTAGTTTCATTGGATTAGTTAGCCTTTCATTACGTATTGCACGCTAGTCAACGGCAATGAACAGTGACAGCAATTCCAGGGCTGGATCACCACTTGACCTAAAGGCACTTACTGTACCTGGATAGTGTGACGTCATGGATAGGTGTGTATGTGCGTACATGTATGTGCGTGTGTCAGCTGTTGTGGGTGTGGTGGGGCGAGCGATGGGTGTGGTAGGGACGGCGGTGGGTGTGTCGTATCGTTGGCTCGTCCCCCCTCGCCCCACACTCTAAGGAAGGGTGGACTAGAGAGGGTTGATACACAGGCCGAGGGTCGGCGATCGCTCCCTCCCTCACTGCGCTGCTGCCGCCGCTGGACCCACGAGCTCCCCGTGTTGTGTGCTCTCATCACTCTCTTTTGCTTCCATACTTCGCCGCGTCTACGTATAGCCAGCCAGGCTACGTCGCCGCCTCAGTGTCTGTCCACTCTTGCTCGCTACGTTGCCGCGCGTGTTGTAGCTCGTGCGCGCGTCTTCCCCTGTAGTCTGCAGTTCACTAGGGTCGTGTGTGTCTTGTATCAGCTTCAACCAAGTCTATTGTCACTCTCAAAGAACTTCTCTAGATGCTGCATAGCTATAGCGGTTTTGGACCGCGAGGAACCCACTTCGTATTTTTTGTTAAATATGTTGATAAGTTGTAAAAATTGCTTGCTGCAAGAAAGATGCTTATTTGAGACGGAATTTATACGGCCTGCTTTTATGTCGGGAATTTCTTCATCGAAAAGAAAGACTTGTAATCTAAAGGTTAAGAATTTGATGTGCTGAGCTTGCCTGGTGACAAGTTAATCCGCAATATTTTGTCTAGGTGTGCGCCTCTTCTTTTTTGTCATTTGTACACAATTTACGTACCTTTTTTTTAACTAGGTAATTCATCTAAATATTTGCAATTAGTTCGCGCACTCTTCTTGACGTCTTCAGCTTTGTTTAATTTGTAACTAATCCTTGAAAGTTTGTTAGGTTAAAATTTTGTGCTGGTTCTCTTGTGAAAAAAATAGTCGTGTGTGAGGTCCACCGTCCTGCGCACCTGACTACGCAGATAACTTCGAACCAGCAGCTTTTCGTTGTGTTCTCAATTCCTAAACGTTCCCATCTTCTGGTAGCTACTGTAATGAGCAAAAGTCATCGAAGTTTTGGTGTGGCATCTTCGATGTGGTTGCGTTCTTGACCTCTCGACAGATTTGTGTTCCAGATTATTGAGAGTGACATAGAAAATATTGCTGTGCTGTTCCTTTGTTAGTAACTCATCGATCGTTGGTACCTATATAACGCCATGAACTTCAGAGTATCGTTAGGAAATGCGGTGCGTAATGCGCTACACGATTCGCCCTTGCTGGTCTTCTGGATGCATCTTGCGAGGTATGTGTTGCTTTCCATTCATCGTAGAATATATTGATACATTAAGCTCTTCAGTGGGTCCCCACATCAAAGTTTCTTACTTTTAAGCATGAGCATTAAGCTTTTTGTCCAGTTAAAAATGAGGCTCTATAAAAATTTTATTTCGAATCGTGACCACATGGTCTTGTGCATTGAAGAGTTCTGCATCAAATCAAGTTAGCCTAGTCGCTTGTTACGTTTTTAGTGAATACCTTTAACGGTGGTAATTACAATCTCGAGCCATTAACTTATGTATGCTGTCACTTGTTTCAAGTGTTCGGACGTGCTTGGTACTGCCATGCTTATAGGAAGAATGGTTTGCTTTATGCGTTAATGGGTTGAAAATCATTATTAAATTGCTGACATGTTTGTTGGTTGAATGCGTGTCGGGCAGTCTTGAACCCGTTAAATTCATTCGAGTTTTATTTTACTTTTGCTGAGAGCTAAAGCAATATGGCACTAGCTATATTTAATTTATTTGGCCCGTCCGTGGTGAAGAAGGAGTGGAAAAATATACCTTGGGTGTCCAACATGGCTAGAATTCCTGCCTATGCGAGACCACGACCGTGTTGAATTCCGTTGTAGTAACTCTCTCTCTCTCTCGGGATCTTTGTATTTTCCAGGATTGCTGAATCAACTTATACGATGTCCTAAGTTGAAGCGTTCAAGCTTACGAGATGGTGAAAGGATAAAAGTTTCATTGGTTACGAAACGTTTATTTGGAAAGACATGAAATACCAGTTGACAGATGTAGGTAGCTGTAGTGCGCAGACACCACCGATCGAACATGACGCGAGACCGCACAATACCGTTCTTCGCAATAAATTTTTATCTTGACCATTGTGCAGATACGGAACTGCTAGAATTATAAACACAGTTGAAAAGATTGTCTGATGTACTTAAGTTCATCTGACAATAAAATTCAGAGCAAATTGTAGCAGATTGATAGAAAAGATACCAAACGTATGACGTTTAAGATTCGTAGCACAATTTGTTACTATTTGCCTGGAACGGTAATCAGTCAGTGAAAATACTATATACGAATATTGAGAATACACACATATAGTGCATTAACGTTGGGTGTTGGGATCTCTGACGAAAACCACCACGCCGGCGCGATACGTATGTGCGCGTACTTTTTCTCTACTTTTCTGAATCTTCGGACAATATAAAGGCGATTTTTGACCGTTTGCGATCCACGAGTTTTAACGGGCAGGTCCTATAGTGTATCTGAGGGGTCAGAAGAAACTCCTCTGCAACTGCGGAGAGAGAGCAAGGTTCTCTCAACAAGATGTGCATCACATGTGCACCGCTACATGTGAGGGAATACTTGCCGCGTAAGCTAACCGTAAGGTAAATTTACATTTTTCACTTTATTTTTCGCGTTCCTAACACGCATAAGATTACCACCATCTTATTCGTACACAAACCAGATCACGGAGGTCTCTGATAAGTATTATTATGCCCTGCATTATTTAAACACAAGTTTACTGATTAAGCAATCTAATCATGGCGTCATTTCTTCAAGGATTCTCAATTGAACGATTCCAGAACTGCAGGACACCAATGGAGCGTTCCCATTTCGTATTAACACTAACTGGACGTTGCAAGTTCGAGTACCAATTAGGCTGGCGAGCCGCAGCGCTTGACGTGCTGACTCAGCACTTGAAAGGCATGCACAGCTGTTGTGAACCATTTACCTTTCCAAGAAGTGGGGAAAAATGGGCTCGAGTCATTGAACAAGAATCTTTCATCGATGGCGCCAAACTTCGTGATTTGTGGTCGATTGCAGCCGTGCACTCCTGAGGCCAGCTGGCCTATATCCGCAGCACGAATCAGTGCTTGTGGGTTTCCCAGTTGGGGTCTGTGGTCAAGTTTACTTGACCTTTCCCGTTATTGCATTTAGCAAGTCTATTAAAGTCGCAGAAATTGTTACGATGCACACTGGTCCAGATTCACGAAAAAGTCGATCAAAAATAATTTTTGAGTGAATTTAGTTCAAATCCACATGAAAAGGATCTACAAGCATAAAGATGACCGAATTTCTGTATTTTACCTCAA
>LQNS02000211.1:47057713-47073342 GCA_001587735.2 Parhyale hawaiensis
CCGCGATGCTCTGCTATTCTAGTTGAAAGGTTTCGTGACGTCATTCCGACGTACGACGATGCACAAAGCGCACAACTAAATTTATAAACCAGAGAGCATCGCAATCGCGGAAGGAGAGAGTCTTTGTAGTTAAAAAATGAACACTATTCTTAATGATGGTCTCAGGGCTCACTGTGTATTTGTTCTTCCAGCTGTGCGGCGGTCAGGTGAAGGCCTTCAGCAGCTGCTGCCCCCAGTCCACGGACCGCATCATCCAGATCGCCGGCGACCGCTCCCGTGTTCTGCTTACACTCAACAATGTCGTAGAGATCCTCAGAGACACGCCCATTAAGGGTATCGAGAACCCATACAATCCCTATAACTATGAGGATTACTTTGCCGCTGAGTATGGTGGCTGGGGTGAAGGCAAGGGTCGCTTCCCCAGAGGTGGGGGGCCCATGCCACCCATGGGTGCTCCTCAAGGACCAATGGGCGGACGAGGGCCTATGGGACCTCCGGGAGGACCTATGGGCCCCAGAGACGGAGGAATGGGACCATTCGGAGACAGACGGCGAGGTGGCGGCCCGCCTGGAGGACCCTTCTCGCCTCCCCGTAACGGTAACTCCATGAACCGCAGAGGAGGTGGAGGAGGAGGAGGTGGTGGGGGAGATGACTTCGATATGATGCCCAGCAATGGTGTTGGCGGTAAAGGTGGCTACTGGAACGGCAACCAGCAGATGGGAATGTCTGAGCAAATTACCACGCAGGTGAGATTGCACTGCGTACCAATTAGCAACAAGAGTAGGTAGTCAAATTATGATCTGTCAATAGTCGAGAGTGAATGCACCATGCATTGTTTGTTCTATTAACCCTCTACTGGCCGGCTGACAAACACTTGCATTGGAATTTTTTTATTGGGTGGGGTTTTTGAGGCCAAACCTACTTTGTATGAATAGGGGTAAACAGGTTATCTTCATGACCATGTATTGATACTTTTGTATGTTACCCGCTACGACTGCCTCCATTAATCATTGGTACGAGCCGCACCAGGGAATTGGTAGGTTAGCTTAACCATTAGCTAGGCCTTCGGGACATGTCTTTCGTGCTCACTTAGAGATTCCTTCCGTTTTCATACTCATACTGACGATGCTCTGTTCTTCCTCATCTTTCATGACTTGCTGTTCCCATGCGCGTTGATCCCCCTTCGTGCATGGGTTCCACGTTTCTGTCGACATATTGCGTGTCCCTTCCTTTTTCTATCTTATTTCACCCTAGTTATGTCTACAGTAGGGAGGCTTCAATAACTAAGGTTATTATTCATGAATTGGAAATACATGAAAATTCCTGGTCCCAAGTGGGTATAATGATGCCAACTATTACAACTATTATTGTGAAAGTGAAAAATACCTTCGATAGCGTAATAGCTATATGCGTATATTTTATTAAAATGTAGGTGGACAAAGTTAGTGGTCATAGTAATTGTATCAAGGAGTCGGAGTAACTGGATTACCAAGAGTCAGAAAAATTAGAGGGCTAGGAGTTTGAGTTGAACTTGAACCATCTGACTGTGCAACCCAGGATTCAGTTTGGGAAAACTCGAGCGTGGGTTGAAAGTTTCTCTCGGCATACTTCATGGCCCCGGATTTTGCTTCGTGAAGCACATGAACTAACTAGAAGGCGCCCTAACCCTGGCATCTGCGACCTAAAGTATCTCGTGCTCTTATTTTATTTATTTTTTTTTAAGAAATTCCTAAACTCGCCCCAGCTGTCCTGTAATCAAACGTCGGTAAGGGGATTGCTGCCTTGTTTGGTCCAAACTGCTGGTATCACGAGGTTTTTATGTGCATATATTTAAAAGGCATTGTTTGAAATGCTGTTGAAAAAAGTATAGCTATATAGGCAATAACCAAGGGAGGTGCTCGTCTCACACTAAGGTTATTTCCAGGTGACCATCCCTAAAGACGTGGCAGGAGCCATCATTGGTAAGGGCGGCGCCCGCATCCGTAAGATCAGAGCAGACTCCTGCTGCAGCATCAACATCGAGGACGCCAGACCAGGCAGCAACGATCGGGTCATCACCATTGTGGGCGAGGATCAGCAGATCAAATACGCCCAGTACCTCCTGCAGCAAAGGTGAGCTGGCATGCCCCCACCAGGAGGGCTGAAACTTGCACTTGTTTTTTTACACAACGTTTCCACTAATACTGTAGCTATACTGGTGGTTTATTAAGGTTTTTGCTGGTCTGCGAGTAATTTGTTTCAAGAGTACGCAGACACTTTCGCTTGTGGCATTTCACTGTCCGCTGTAGCCAGAAATGGCGCTTGTATTGGAGTTCTATTAATAAAACGACATGGAGACCTAGTCGAACTATCAGTCTAATGTTGGTAGCTCCCGAAAACCAGGCTGAGGCTTAACAGCATCTTGCAAAACTGAAAAAGCTTTCTTTTCTTCTGCATTTTGGCTTTAACTGCATGGTCTTGTTTTCACTTCTGGCTATACTTTTATTAACTTCTGGTATCCCTGGTATCTGCTAATGCCTTGATAACTCAACACTCTGTGTTGACTACATCGCCAGTATCCTGGTGGGGTGTGTGTCGACCCACTGCCACTAACTCTGCGTTTCAAGTATCTAAACGCTTATTGGCGCTCCTGGGAACTTGGTATACACGATTCTACGCTTTCTCGGGTTGGACTCCCGAGCGCCTGCCGCTGTGTGAAGGAAGAACTGCCGCGTCTTTCGCATGACGAAGAAGCTCAGCCTGTGCAAGAGGAGCGATCTTTCTGTTGTGGTGCCGTGGAAGACTAGTGATTTTGTTGTTTAGTTTAATTAACAAGAAATCGCTAGTCTTTCCCGCAACTCAACACTAATCTACTGTGTGCTTCTAACCCTCTGCCTGCTCGTGTGAAACTGCCCTGACTAACTGCTAACTTCGTGTGCACTAACTCTCTCTCCTGGACTCGTTGGTTTCATCAGCTGACAGTCTCTTGGGGCGGCGGTGTCTATCACTCGTGAGTGCTGCTGTGATCTGACCCACTGACGACGGAACAGGCGACAGTAAGGTGCTTTCGTGTAGCTGTTGCTCGCCATAGCTGAATGAGTTTTACTAATTTGCTCTCTTCTAATCTATAGTGTCTCTTGTTTCAGTGATGTTGAACAAAATCTTGGAGAATTATAGTCTAGTAGAAATTACTAACTACGAAAATAATAGCATATTAGTCTACTGAGCTTCTCTACGGTAATATTCAGTCTTGATGTTCACGCCCTCCCCTCACTTTGTTTTATGTGTAATAGCTACGCCCAGTGCCTTTTTATGTATCTCTTTTCGTAAGTCCCCCGTTCAAAAAGATTAACATGGAAGATAGGTAGGCTAACTGAGCTACGTTAGCTCATGTTAAGAGTGTAGAAAGATCTCCCCTATCACACCTGTATTACTTTTTGCTGTTGATGCGCATTCTTACTCAACTATTTTGTTGCTTTTCATTTTTGTTTAGTGATCATGTCAGTCCCATATCCACAAAGTGATGTTGACACTTATTCTCTCACTTGCAGTGTCCGCGAGTTCGGAGGACCTCTGGGTCGTCGCGATTATTAGAGCTTCTGTCGGATATCTTCAGTCCCGAGGATCAAGCCCATTTCCCATGGACGCCGTTGGAATGCCTCTAGCTGGCATGTGTAGTAACGTCGCAAGATGATGCATCTGATACGCGAGTGTACAAACTTGGGGGGATATTGGATGTGCTATAGCTGTGCAGAAACTTGGATTGATCTGCATCTGCTTGTCGTATGTGTACAAAGCTATCTATTAGCGCGCCGTTACTGCACGAGAATAGCACAGTCATAAGGTTGTGTTGGGTGTCTTCATGAGTGCCGGCTTGGTACCTTGGGAAGGACAGATGGTGTCACCATCTCTATTCATCGCTCATATGGGAACAAGACTCTTCTTCTTCTTTTAATCTCTTTCATCCTCACTCTAAACTCGTAGGCATGTATCATCTCCTGATGCCCTTGCACTATTCGAAGCTAGTTATATTTTCCTCTGATCCATCTCTCTTTATTAATCTCGTGTCTCTGATCTGGGACGTTACTGTCTCGCCGATTTCTATTTTTTTTTTCTTGACATTGTTAACGTCAGCGCAATCTCGTTTATATTGGTTGGCGTACTGCATTCACAACTGTAACCATATTCCCATAGTTTTGACATTGCCGCTATATGCGAGTGCTCCGCAGTGCCAATTTCTTTGTGCACAGGGAAATGAGAGCTGTGAAGTGTTGGTCTGGCGTCGTGCTTGGTTACCTGTCATTAAAGGTACCAGCTGCGCCAAGAAAACTAATTTCAAGCGCTGTGGGTAGTGAACTTATCGAAAAAGGTACAAGTTGAGATTGCACGAACAGCTGCCGAATAATAGTGACATTTTGCGCAATCAATTTGGGATGCTCAAGTGAATTCATAACAGACTGAGGTAATCTTGTTATCAAGTTTGCGACTTGATGTCGTATGAAAGACACCGAGTAGTCGCACTGTTGCTCGTTCCCATACCGTGGTATTACTGATCTGTGGGCATTAGTTAACGTAGTTAAGGTCTCTTCCATTAGTTATGTGTTGCTGATTTTGTTGATACGCCACGTTTTTGCTGACGCATTTACTTTAATGAACGTTAGACAAGCAGTTGCATCATCTGCTCGGTTTGCGTTTAGGGTTATTATAACGCATCTTAGTTTTATCTACATTGAATGCTCGCCTTCCTCCCGACTTGCTATACCCATGTGCGAAGCACTTCCGCCCATGGGTTCCATGTTTCTTTTGACATATTTCTTCCTCTCTTAGATCGCCATTGTAAAAAAAGAGAGGCCTAAACTTTTCAATATAACTAACCTTAAAGGCATTGATTCCGTTTACGAACTGCCAGCCCCACACGGCTGTACTTGTCAAAGTTTTCGTCCGGCCGACCCACGGCTTGTTAGTCGGTCTTGCTCAGACGCTGCTTCACGTAGCTATGGAGATAATATGCATATTTTGCCTCATTGTGATTTAACGGAAAATGTCGTCGGAACGTTTTGAAATGTTGGTGGAACGGTTTCATAGCTCGAGTCCTATTTTTTCATTTCGTCATTGGAGACTTTAACGTGAACAACGTACAACCTTCTGTTGTAATATCGATAAAGCTGTCTGATTGTTTTCTATTATAGTTGTAACTTCCCTTGCATTTGTGTAACTGCTCGTTGTGTTGCTACTGCTGTTGCTCGCAAAATGACACATGTTCGCTCCTCCTCCTCCTCTGACCTCTACTTCTACCGTAGGCGCTTGAGGTTGGCTAATAGTAACAAGACAAGGACGGTAATCCTATGAAGAAGTTGCATGAGTTACTAAAGTTAGGTATGTTCAGCGAGCAGCTCAATGTAAATCCTGGTTTAAAGTCATTTCCTGGGCTTTACTGGACTCCATGACGCATCGGTGTTGTATATCTTCAGAAGATGATTCTGCTTAGCCAGTTCGCACCTTTCGCACTCGCCCAATTGTTGTTAAGGTTGATGGGTAGTGGAACTTGGTTGTGCTCTCCATCCCTCTGCGAATTTACAGAACCGCGTAGTTCACTGCCCTTGTCTTGTTACGTAACTATGCCGCTCATCCTCAGTAGCTCTGGTATTTTCTGTCTCTGCCTACCGCTAGACGTAATGTAAAATGCTGTACTTTTTATAAGTGTACCTTCAATCACCGAGAATACAAAAAGTTGTATCTGTTATGTTGGAGAGAGTATGTGGTTTATGTAATTAAGGTAAGTCTTTGATGTGTTGAATTCTGCGAGTACATTGTAAAAAGTCCGTGTAAACTTGAAGTTCAGAGCTGTTGCTTTATTCAGCAGATCTACTGCCTCACCCTGCTTTGAATGTCAATCAAAATCATCGCCTTACTACTCTAGAGGCCATTCTTGTTACATCAAAAAAACTAAAGGTCTCTGGTCCGTCCAACGGTTGGCCATCACTCAGGTTTGGTTGGTGTTAGCTATGAGAGGACTGGGCTAGTGCTTGGCCATCATGCAATGTATTTTATATATGGAGTTTCTCATTCGGACATTTGCCCAACTTGCTGCTGTTGCTCTCCTCTTGTGCTTGTGAGACTCATTGTTTCTTCCCGGTCGTTTCAGTTCCATGGCTCATTACCTTTCATGCCAATTGTTCTCTCGTGTTTCAATCATTAAGCTTGAGAAAATCTTCACTCGACCTGACACGCTATTTTTGTCAAGGTTGATGTATCGCTTCGGAGTGGATGTCGTTGTCTCCAATTTTCCCCTGTAACTCTGCTTTTATGCGGTGGTGAGTACAGGGGCTGAGGCTACTGAACAAGTTCCGCATTTGCCGACTACACCCTTGATCTCGATGTCGGATGCAACCAACTATCCTTGAGGGTACGAGTGTTTTAAACGAATGCTTTGCATGTCTTCTTCGAACATACAGTGTAAGACCTGAAAACGTAACCTAGTTTTCCCCCGTGGTACCTATCATCATGTTTTTAGTTGCCATTTGGAGATATTAGCGATTGCTCTTGCAGTTTCTGCTTGTGTATGGTGGCGGACCAATGGGTTTATCGCCCAGAACTTTGACTGAACCCGGTCAGCTGGAATTTTGACAGAATGTGACCGTAGTCAAGTAGGTGAAATTTGGTACAAATGTTGCCAACGCTTCGTGTTATCCTCGTACACCGCCACCTCGGTTGTGTACGACCGTTGGTGGGTTGGACTTCAGCTTCTTGGGTTGTGGAGTCGGGTATGGTCATTGGCAGTTGTGCATTACGTCACTAGTTTGATGCATGCTCGGTAGGTCAGGTAGCTGCCTCGTACTATTTCCATTGATATAGTTACGTTGCCGTCGGGGCAGCATGCTGTATTATTTCAGTGGCAAATTAGAACCTTGTATGGAAAAAAAATAACTGCCCGTGTGCATATTAGACCCCTTTCAATTATGTTCATCGTAAATAGCTTTGTGTTATAAGTTTCATGTGAAGTAAGCAGGTACTGTATTACTCTACATTTCGCATCAAGAGCTTCGTGTTTATTTTATTATTAAAGGCATAGATTGAAGAAACTTCGTAACTATGAAGTCGTAGTGTGAATTTTGTCGGAGCAAACCTACGTCCTGTCGTACCGTATTCATGGAGCGTTCCTTTCGCTGCTACCCTTCTACATGTGTGGCTATTGGACTTTGCTATGGAATAAATGTTACAGAAAGAGCTTCTTGCGCTTGTTTTTCATTATTTGTAATCAGAATATCCTTTATTCCTATCGTGTATTTAAGGCTTCCATGGCAGGAAGCATCGTCCTTGGCGTTTCTAAGACCGGAGATGCTTGTTACTTGCTCTGTCTATCCTGCATGTTTGAGATGATGTTGACCAGACCGTATGCAGACAGGTCTATATTTACGCTAGCCGTCCTCGTACTTCCTAAGCTTATCTCATAATAAAATCATTACTGGCAATGAATTTCATTGTCGCATCCGAAATAAATGCTACCGAGTATTTCGTCTTGTCGCGAGTGGAATGGACTGGAGCCCCGTCGAGAAAATTTGTTAGCATTCGCTTGGCATCAACAGACCACACCGATCGTTTGAACTCGAGAAGAACGGTTGGCTTATCGCTCTCTCTGTTGGGCGCCTTGGGCTTGCCGTGCTTCATGTTTACAGAATTAAAGTCTGTTTGTGATCGCAAGTTCTAGCCATCACATTAGTCGTGCTATGAATTATGTAAGCCTGTTCAGTGCTTGCAAACTAAGGAATTATAAGTAATTTTGGAACTGAACTCGACTTGTACGAGTCAAAGAGAACCTGCTGACGCCGCGGCTGAAGCGTCCACTCCTCTCGCCCACGACTTACATTCTCAGCAGCTGTTAGTCGTTGATAGAATGTTAGCGTTGCCATACAGGTAAACTTTTAGAGATCTTTATTGTCATGTACTGTAATTCCTCCATTGTTCCTTCCTCTCATACGTGCGGGTGCTGTCAATGCTATCTGCTGCCGAGACCGAGGTACAGAGACGGCGCTCGTGTGTCTGTGCTCCATCCATGCATCACGTCCACTTGCACTGTCTGCAGTTTCTTTGTAGCGGGTGCAGCCAAGGGACTCAACGTAAACAAAATAGAGTACGCGTACCCTGGTATCATAGGATCGTAAATATATTTTGAAAGCCAATACAAGAGCTTGATACTTACGCCATAGCCCAGTTGTGGCTGTCGTAGGGCAGTAACTTCATCCAGCCGACGTAGAGCCTGCGGCCGAGCGACTTGTGGCTCTAATGACGTTGGTGCTTCTAGTACATGTCGAGGGCTTTGACCTTAACAGCACATCCTCTTCCTAGAGAAGACTGTTTTTGTGTGATGACTGAATTTCTCTCGGCGTGGGTGTTGCAAGGGGAAGACTTTCTCTATTTCGAGTCAGCCAGGGTATGCTGAACTGAACCCTTTCCGTCTCCATGGGAACTCCAGTTCCCGTATCAAAATTTTCATTATTTTGAAACCAGCGCGTTGTTTTTTGCTCTGGAAATTTGGACAATATATTACAACCCACCTGAAGTCAATACTTGCATTTTATTTACGACTGAATAAAACGGGAGGTGGAGCTCAAGTGACTGCTATGAGAGTGTCTTATTATGAGCTGTTTCTAGAACCTCATAGCAAGAGCAGAGTTTTTGGGACCGTAAGGGTTAAATTCACCAGGTTGCGTACGATAGTACAATAAATGTCCGCCCGATTTCGGAACGTGCTCTCAGCATGGCCGGTGAGGAGCGTTCGGTCGTAGATAGCATTGCCAGCTCCGCACTTGAATCATCGTTGATACTGAGGTCGGTATAACGCTCTAGCTCCGGTATCCATTTCGAGTAACTAAACTTAAATCTCTGTACCCAATGAGCCTCTATTCCTTTTATTTTCTACACGGACCTGCTTTATTATTTAACTGGAAAACTACTTCTCTGTAATTCGGAAGCAATGCCATGTTCCATTAATAATTACTAAAAGTCATTACACTGATTAGCTGTAGTAGTTATACTAAATGATGCTGCCATAACAAAAATGCTTACTATCGCTGGTGTAAATTCCTCTCGTCACATGAAGCTGAACTCTCAAGTAAGTTTCCTGTTCACATGCAGGACTCGCTGGTAACTGGCAAATTTCTATATTCTTTTAGTTCAAGAGTGAGTTCATGAGGCTATTGGAAGTACAAGGCAAGTTTGGTAACTCGAAGGCCTGTTGTGTACCGGGTGTTAGGGCGCTGTTCGATGTAGCAATTATCTGCTTTCCTCCTCTTCCTCTAGAGTGCTCTGGACCAGTGTAGGGCCTTCATCTGTTCTGCCCCGTACGTATCTTATTATGATAGTGTAGTGCTGTGTTGTGCCGCTCCCATGGCTGGGGAGGGATGCCATGGTATCGAGTGTACCTCGACACGGCTCTGTTGTATTTATACCAATACCCTACAGAAACCCCCCATACATTATCAAATAAAATTATATGTACATTAAGTCGCGCTACAAAATTTTAGATGGACGTAATGGACGCCCTAAGTACATTGAAAGCTGTTTCTGCTTTCGATGCTATTGTTGGTTTAATGGTCGACGTTTCAATTGTACGTGTAACACTGCGGTAATCGTGTGATTTTCATTTGTGTTCTGCATCTGAAAGCTAAAGTTTACCGTCACATGTGTATTAAATTCATGTGTATAAAAGCTGCTTCGAGTTGCGTCGTACTTTGTTCAACCCATTCAGTATCTGAACGAAAATTTAGGGCGTTGGATACAGTGTTAGTTGTGCAAGAAACTATGAGGTCTCGTATGAAGGGTTATGGGGCTATGTCACGACACCAATTATAGCTATGCCAACTTTGCAGTTCTAAGACTGGTAGTATGACGTTCTTTTCTTATGTATCCCCCATATAATAGTGTTGGCTGTGTCGCGAACCAACCAGATCTTGGAAGTTTATTCGCGTGCTGAATGAACCAGGCAGCTGTGTATTAGAACTGTGTTGCAGTCACAACCTCAGGGTTACGTATGCTGCACCAGTGTCATTCCACCCCTTCAATATCGTGTTGCAATCTCTAACTGCTCGCGTACCAAGTGACCGCATTTGTCATTTCGGGCAACGACGCGAGTTTTTCGGGTCATGGGGGCCCAAAAAGGTTGTCATTGCAACGCGCGGTGATGCATCGTGAGTAGTTGAGGCGCGAGTAGCCCTGTGCCAATCGCAGTACTGAGAAAGTGCAAACTTCGGTAAAGGTGTATGCTATTCACAATGTATGTGTTGACCACTTGTAGTGGTCCTTGCTGCAGTGGACGCCACACAATGGCTGTGTTTGAGTCCTCCGCTTGGAGTCAGATATTTTTGGTTGACTTGGCTCTAACGCGTCCTCAGCGGAAATCGAAATCCTCAGTGTTGAATTCGCCAGTTAGGATTGAATTTCAGTCGTAATTGGTTTACGATCCACGTTTAAATAAAATCCGATTCGGTGGCTAATCCAATGCTCTGAATTGAAGTTGAGGCAAGGTTTCTCAATTAATGGAATTGTCAGGTATCAAGTGGGCGAATAGAACACGTCTTTCAAGTGTCGTTGTGCGTGTGAGCGTCAATGCTCCCTCTCCAGTCACAGGGCGGCCGTTCTCTGTACCGTATAGCGTCTTATCCGTTCCATCCAGAATAGTCTGTGTCCAAGAGTATATTAGGTAACCAGTCATAGCGATCCTTTACTAGACCCCAACCCTCCCTTTTTCCTTCATTCCTTCCTCCACCTGAGTCACTCCACTTCCTGACAGACGCAGATTAAGTCCTATTTGTTTCATCCCTGGTGCACTTTCGGGAGTCATTCACAAAGTCTCTTATTTCTTTTGCTTAGGAAGTATGTTGACGTGTATTGTAGCCAATGGTTTCTTCTACACTTCTGTAGAGATTTTGTTTTACTCGTACCGAAGTAAAAAGCAGACTAGCATTGTCTGCAAAAATCGTGTTGCGGCGCATCAATGCGCTCACTGTACGATCTTCATGCTCGGTTGCTGCTAGCAGCTACTATTTGTAATTTATTTCAGTGCCCTCATTCCCTTATTTCTTGTGTATATTTGTATGCACACACACATATATCTGAACTATTGGTAACTTTCGTTGTAATACAAAGTTATAGACGCAGAATGTCTCATGTCGCTCACATTTGCTTCATATTTTCAGCGTTCAAGTTTCAGTATGATTGCTTTTCTAGTTAGCACTGCGTGTGAATATATCTCTTTGACGTGGTATGTTTTTAGAGGCTTTTATTTCTATCATATATGAGGCATTACAGTATGTGTTGTAATATTTGCTTTGTTTTCTCTGCTGTAGGTTTTTTTTTTTTGAGGGTTGCACGAAGTTTTTGCATTGCTGCAACACTTCCGTATTATTATCTTATACGGTTTTCCGCACATGTTCAGTTACTGCATATCTGTATTGATCACGATTTAGTAATACGCAGTTTTTTTTTCTTTTTTTTTTAGACAAGGAAGTTAGCCTGTGGAGCATTTTTGGCCTGGGTGAGAATTTTTTCTCTACTTTTCGTGTTATCTAACGGGCGTTTTTCCAACGTTTGATCTCTCAGTTTGCGACACCTCGTTTGTGATCTATGGTAGACGAACGTCGCAGAATGGCAGTTGTTTAAATTTTTTTTTGTCTCATAGATATTGTTTTGTATGAGTGCGTGAGTGTTTTGTGCTGCCTTGCGGAGGTGGTGTATTGAATATCGAAACTTGTAAATCATACCAATATCGTTCAAATATAACTTGTCATCAGCGACCAGTAACTGTGCTGGATACGTCAGATATATTATTCTGCTTCTGTTAAAACATCAGACCCTTCATAACATCGTGAACCTTTGTATTTCGACTCTATTGATATCAAATATAGTTGTATATTACAGTTTGTATCTTTTATGCATTTTTGCTTTTCCAGGATTCAGTTTTGCTCTAAATTTGTTTCAGCTAAGTTTCTAGTTTTCAGAAATTTGGTTGTTTTGCGTCTCGTTGGACTTAGGACCCTCCCTTTACATCCCGCTCTCCCCATGTCCATAGTCTGTAGCTACCTTCCATCGCGGCCTGTGCTGTCGCTGACGCTCGTGTTACCAGTACCGTGCCATCCTGTATAATAGAGAACCAAAACATACGCGGCGATCCAGTGTAGAAATGCCCCGTGTACGGGTTCCACGTTGCATTGGATATGTTGAATGTACCTTATTCCTCTCTTCAGTCGCCTTTCGAGTGGAAAAGAGAGGCTCAATATTCCACGGTAATTACGGCTGGAAATTAGTAGAGCACTGGCCAAGTGTTGAGACAAACAGACGGAACTCGCTTCCGGCGGCGCCGTCGACCGGTGGGGCACTTCACAGCCAGAAGCTGTGACAGACGTAGAAAATGTATTGAGATCATTCGATATAAAACTCAATGCTCAGAACAGAAATGCTCAGATGCAACATTTGCACCTCGGCGCACTATTACCCCACTTGCAAACCTATGCGCCACTATAAAGACACGGACGTGTTTCGTCACTTATGCTGTTACTTACTGGCATCTTTCGTATCTAACGTCAGCGATGCGATGCAACTAAGATAACTCGTGACGTCTCCCATGCGTAATGCTTGGCCTTCCTAATCACAGTCGCATGTATCGGCCAAACTTCATCGGCTCGCGTCTCTCTAGAATTGATACGTCATGCTGAATCGTGTTAATAGTCGAGATTAATATATCGTTATTGTTGAACATTGAAAATTTCTCATATTTTGGCAAACTACCAAGCGGAGGCGACGTGGATAGTAATGATACAGTGGACCAAATAAACAAAAATTACTTCTCGGCGCTGCTTTACTAAGGTTACTGTGAGGTAATTGCTGTTTACGGATGTGCCATCAAACCTATATCAGAGCCTACGCCCACCCGCTTTTCCACTTTCCGTAAGTCCAGAAGCGTGATTGACTCGCTGCCTGAGTTTCTGTAGATTCAGAAGCGTAACTAACCAAATTTACTATGACGAAGAATAGCTTATGAGCCTTTCATCAGTTTGTCTAGGATGGCTTGAACAACGCATTCATAGTGTAACTGGGCGTCTGTTACCAAATGACTAAGTGTGCTGTTTCACTTGAGAACATCGGCATATCTCCGTATTTGTATTTTAGAAAAAACTCATGGGCGTTTCATCAAGAGCTGTTGGGCCTCGTACCCGTATAATTGGTCTTCCGTGTCGCGCTACAACAGCAGAGCTGACTCTGCTCTTCCGCAATGAGTGTCAGCGTCCGCACAGTTCCGCTCGTTAGCGTCCAGCGTCTACAATGTGAAGCCATCCATTTTGTAATGTGATCGATGTATTTTGCATTCAGACACTGATAAATATTCACCTAAGGCGTTGTTTTCTTTTCCTTAGCGGCGTAGGAGTTTCGGCGCGTTCTAGCTCCATTGTGGGATTTTTATGTGTCCCGGGAATCGTACTTCGTAGAAATTTTTTATCTCGTCCCCCAGGAGGACCCTGTATGTTGCCTTACATGTGAGCTAGGCCTTCGGGACGTATCTTCAATGCTCACTTTTTGGATCCATCCATTTCATACATCTACTGATCTCTCTTTCAACTGATCCTCCTCTTTCCCGACATGCTGTTGCCATGCGCGTTGCAGCCGTGTTTGAACACTTACGTGCCTGAGTTCCACCAAGCTATCGGCATACTGTACAGCCTCTGCTGGATCTCCTTTGTGGTCGAAACGGAGACCTAAACTATTCAATATATTAATCGTTAATTATTAACTGTATCACTATCCTGTAAGGCAAGCAGTAATGGAAATATTATATAGGAAAACGATCGATGAGCGCAGGGGCCGCAACTGGTTGCTGACGCGCATTCTTTTGCTTCGTCTGCTAATCGGGTTCTGCCGTTATGTGCACTCGCTGACCCCTGTGCATGGGTTCTTAGTTTTCCTTCACAGACTGTAATTTACCTTATTCTTTCTCCGATTGCCGTGCAAAGGAGAGGTTTAAGCTTTTAGTATAACAAGATAAAGCAGGAACTATGATCAAATTGCCTTAAAATCAGGAATAAACCATGCTAGTTTTCATATAATAGTACCTGAACTAGAGTTTCCCTTCTTACACTAAGGCTGAAAAACTTATTTTCAGCTGGAGCTTTACGCTGAGATGGCGAGTATGTCCCCAGAAAAGGCAATATTTTTCAACTGCGTTCTGAAAAAACTTTCTGATAACAGCATCCATCTCCTACGATCCCGCCGATGATCTTTATCTGCTGCTGCTGCTGCTTCTTCTCCTTCCATGGTTCCTGTTGCTAATTTTCTTCCCTTTAGCTTGGCTTACCATGCATTTGTCTCTTATTCTTCATCTATTTGGAGAGGCCCGCCCATCCTCTGTTATGGGGCCGTTCTGTGTAGGTTACCTTAGCCCATTCGGGACGTATTAGCCTAGGTGTTCGTGCTCCACCTTGGAAACATTTTATTTACTAGAGCACTCGGAGAGCGCATACCTCCGCCAAGCAAGGCGATGTTTACAAAATATTAAAGTTGGTCTCGAAACTACGATGAACATTTTGCCTCCATCAGGATTTGGTCACTTGTGCTTCTTGACAGCAATAACAGCTTTTATAATTTTCTTGAAAATCTGTCCTTGACTTTTAGAGCTTTGTTCTGATAAACCTTAGTCGAACGCACCGATCATCACCAAAATTTGGTCTTCTTTTAACATTTCTAAGAATTCCTTAAAATTTATCAATGAAGATCCGAAACTAACTTTTTAAGTAGTATTCCTGATGAACATGAAATTAAGCTCGGAGACTAATAAACAAACCGCTAAATAGATCATCACCAAATTTTTATCATTTGCTCCTAATAACAACCCCAACTACTGCAAATATAAAAAAAATCGGTCCATAACTTTTTGCGTTATGCTACCAAGAAAAAGTAAAAAAGGGACCGACAAACAAATTATCTGTTCCGCCTAACGTATCTAACAATCCCTTTAAATTTGGTAAAGATCCGTCCGTAACTTTTTGATTTACTTTTGTGACAGATAAGCACACAAGATATAATTTATTTTATCACGGACGGTATAGGTGTTCTTAGATTAATACCTTTACAGCTAATACCATAAAACGGCATGTACATTCTTTGCTTATTTAATATTATTGCTATGAATTTGCAACCCAATCTGCGAGGCTCAGTACCATATGACGCACCAAACTTGGCTACCTGATACTGAACAAGCACCACGATAATACTACCATCCCACGGGGAGAAACATAGGGTAAATATTACACCTTGTTTTATTAAAGTG
This sequence comes from Parhyale hawaiensis, assembly GCA_001587735.2. Lineage (NCBI taxonomy): Eukaryota > Metazoa > Arthropoda > Malacostraca > Amphipoda > Hyalidae > Parhyale > Parhyale hawaiensis. The sequence goes on from LQNS02000211.1 coordinate 47,073,009, forward strand.
AAGTAAGTACATTTATTTCTCCTCGAGTGGAGGTTTTCATGGCTGTTTACTATTATGTCTGATTTGATTAATTCTATTAAGTGCAAGGAATAATTTATGGGTTAAACCAGGAGAATACCATATAATAATTTCTTATCCAATGGGTATGGCGGTACCGTAGAAAAACGCGACCTACTGCACGAAGAGTTAAATTCTAAGTTTATGTATTTCTCCCAACAGGAAAGAAAGAAAGAAAGAAAGAAAACCCATTTATTTCTCCCCGTAGGAAGGTATTCATACAATAGTTCTATTACAATACATGTTCAGTAAACTAGTGTAAAACAATAAGCAACGA
>LQNS02000211.1:47084023-47123794 GCA_001587735.2 Parhyale hawaiensis
AGCTGCAAATATAGATGTCTTGCAACGTTGAAGATCGGCAGGAACATACAATGCTTGTCGAAAAGGAGAAGCGATGCATCCTCACAGCAGAACTTGAGTAGCTCGAAGCCAATCGTTGAAGTTGTCTTCTTACAATTATCAAGAGCATAGAATTTAGATGCGATTATCGGTATCTTGAGATGTTAGAAGCTCTTCGTTATGCCGCTTTCGGCACTTCTGTGTGTCTGTACTTAGTGCAGTAGCTGAAGTGCACAGGATGGACTTGGTTTAAAAAAAAACGACAAAACCTTTGTATAAGAGAAAATGTCATTTATAACTTTCGTCCAACCGGTATCATATTTACATCTTTATGTGATAACCGCTAAAATTTTAAAGATGTCAACGAAATATTCTTCACCATCTTTGATCCCAAGGATGTTCTAATAGAGAGGAGTGCACCCTATCTATTTATCCTACGGGAGCGTTGCGAGTAAACTTTTCCCCAAAACTGGCTGAGTGGCTTATCCAATCGGAGAGCGGCATTGCCTACGTGAGGCATTGCCTCACGTAGCGATGAGTCCTGAGCTCAAATTTTTGTAGCCATTAACCATCGACAAAATTCTGAGCGGATGGAAGTACCTATGTAAAGGAAACTTGTATCCTGTATACCAGCTTATGATGAAAGTAACAGGGTAAGCAGTGGGATATAAATCTTCAGACACGATTGTCTTGCAAAAATATTGAAGAACTGCCNGCTGACCACAGCCACTTCAGCCAGTTTAAGATCTCCAAACGCCAGCTTCAGTCACGTGACAAAGCCATGTGTTTACTCGCCCAGGGAAGGCTTGCGCGTACTCCTCCCATTGAAGCTCCTTGTTTGATCCTCCCACTTGATGAGCTGAGGTTACAGCGAAACGCGTCGTGGGTAATAAAATTTCAACTAAGTTATTTGCTTTTGATCTAATTCTTCAATGTTAACGCCATCTAGAACCAGACTGCTATGCTGATGTGCCAGCCTTTTATCTACGACAGGTTGTAAACTGTCGCCCCCGGTACATCTGCGTATCTGCAACGTGCAGTAATTGGAGTTAATGCAGCAGACTATAGTTGAAAATTTACAAAACATTTGCTTGATTGGAAATTTCATTTATACGTTTGGAACAGACGGTATCATAGTTACACCTTCCTATGGTAACCTCTCTAAATTTCACAAGATTTCAAGAACTAAATTTGACAACTTTGACCCTCCCACCTGATGAGCTGGAGAACAGCGAAACGCGCGCCGTGGGTATCAAAATTTCTTCAATTGCTTCTAATCGATCTACGTCTATGCCATCTCAAGAAAATATATATATTTATAAACACACGACGGTCATTCTTAGTATTAGATTAGATTAGATGATAAGTTTTAAAGAATTGTATCTTCATTTAGCGGAGGGACTGGTGATGTATGAATATTAGTTTGAGATTGTATTATCAGTTCGATGAAGTTGTACGCTTAGCAATGCACTGCGACTTGCCGTTCGACAAAAGGATCCAGAATTTTGTCACTTCTTCAAGCTCAGACGTCAGCCTGTGAGAGCACGGAGAGGGTGAAGTTGGTATTTTTGATACGTCAGTTGACACTTTGATTACAAAAGCAGTTTTCCATGAATGATTATTGATTAGATTAAATTAGATAGGCGGCAGTAGACGAACCAATAGGCCTATTCCTAAAGAGACATTGGAACTTACGTCCCGGCCTTTATAAGCTATTGCCATTATCTTAGTAGGATATAGATTAGATTAGATAGGCGGCAGTAGACGAACCAAGAGGCCCATTCCCAAAGAGACACCGGGAAGAATCCCTGCTAAAGAGACGATCACGAATACACGCAAGCACGATCAAGAGCCGCTGATATGCGGAGCTAAGAGATGTCAAACTGTGTAGTTGGAGCGGGAGAGAGAAGAATGTGGCCCATGGATTCCCTAAGTTATACGGACTGCTGATCCGCTTTAAAACCAATTTGAAAAGAGTCCATCACTTTAAGCAATCCATACCTTCAACGTTGAATGCCGTATCTAGGATACCAGAGTATGCCTCACAAGCCCCTACTTTTTCAATAATTCCGTGAAGCTTTTCTTCTTTCACTGAGAACCAAGTGTATACATGGTTCTCAAGTATAGTATAGATGTTATTTGCATCCGTTGTGCATCTGCGATACGGAAAATGCGACTAGTCGGTCATTCCAATAGTTTCCTACGTAGTATTGATCGTTTTTGCTAGCATGTCGCATGTCAAGCATCCAGTTCGGTAATAGTTACTTCTAAGTACATATAGAAAATTTTTTTTTTAATCTAGTGCATTTTTCGATACAGAATCCGAATCTGAAGTTCGTTTTTTTTTCGCTCGCCCCTATTTCTTGAGTTATAGGGAAAAAACCCTAAAAATAGGGAAAACACCTAAAAAAACTACCTTACGACAATGGGGGACCCGTGGGAAACCGGGGTTTTTGGATGGGAGAAGAGGGAAGGATTTAAGGCCAAAAACTAGGGGAAAAGTGATAAATCTGACAAAAGTTTAGGTTAAAAATCGAAAAAGTTGCCCTAAAAAAGAAAAATACCTATGCAACACTACAGTTGGCTGTTTTATTCACGGAAAAGCAACATATTACAATTTGGCTACATTTTCACACCACTCTAGGGCTGTAAACCCAGACATACGGCATCTTAGGCAACTTTTTCAGTACTTTGAGCAAAGTAGATACTCCAAATCGTATTATGCGTATTGCGTTAGTCAAGGACACTACTGCTACATTGATGGTTCCCGGCGTACCTACGTGCATCGAGCACAACGAAATTAGGTATGTATGCAGTATTTTGTATGCAGTCTGTTACGTTTCCATTAACGGAAAAGCAAAATTCAGTACCAATAATGTGTTTTGCGTGTAATATGTTGCCTTTCCGTAAATGAACGGCCAATTTTTAGCGTTGTACAGGTATTTATCTTTTTCCGTGTTCTGTAGGTATTATTCTTTTTTAGGACAACTTTTTCGATTTTAACCCTAAAGTTTTGTCAGATAAATAATTTTTCCCCTAGTTTTTTGGCCTGAAATCCCTCCTCCTACCCAAAAACCCCGGTTTCCCACGGATTCCCCATTGTCGTAACGTATTTTTAAGGGTTTTTCCCTATTTTTAGGGTTTTTTCCTCTAACTAAAAAACTAGGGGCGAGCGAAAAAAACGAATTTCAGACTCGGATTCTACATCAAAAAATACAGTAAATCATAAAAAATAATTTTTTATATGCACTTGGAAGTAACTATTACCTTCGATTTTTACCCCAAAGTTTTGTCAGATTTATCATTTTTCCCTTAGTTTTTTTGGCCTTAAATCCCTCCCTTCCCCACCCAAAAACCCCGGTTTGCCGCCACGGTAGCTGCATGCTTCCGTTCTCAGCTCTATCACTTTGTATCGCTCGCGTTCGACTGGCACGCGAGCTCTTTGCAGATCTTGTTGTGCTGACTCGGCAGTTGTGTGTGCATGCACAGCGCTGTGGTGGAACTGCCTTCCTCGGATAGGAGGGGGTGGGGGGATCTCGGGTCATTTGTTCCTTCCGTCAAATTGGCGCCATAGTTCTTGGTGACCCGAGTGTGACTGCCACTACACTCACTCAACTGGGGCCAGTGGGTCTATACCTGCAGCACAAACCAGTGCATGTGGGTTCACCAGGTGAGGGTGTGGTCTAAGTTGACTTTACCTTTTCCACGGGTTCCCCATTGTCGTGAGGTATTTCTAGGGTTTTTTCCCAACAACTCAAAAACCAGGGGCGAGCGAAGAAAAACGAACTTCAGATTCGGATACTGCATCGATAAAATACTTTTGATTACAAAAATAATTTTTTTATATGTACTTAAAAGTAACTATTACCTCCAGTTCTCACAAATGCCTAAATAAAATCGATTGCAAATGATCGGTGAAGAATTGCTGGCTACAAGTAAATGCTTCCTATATCTGACGTTTCCTAAGGTGTTGAAATAATATGCGTGCCTCATTTCAGCTAAACTGATGCTAGATTCTCATGCAAAAGTTATTATTATTCCAGTTATTTTGAAATTCACCGCGATATGACACTGCGATCCTCAAAGTGTACATTCTTACCTTACCTTGAGCTACCTTGAGAGTCTTCGGAAGAAGTCCAGGTGTCGTTTCTCACATCACCTCACGTGTGTGGAGTCACTCTGCTGGGTGTCTTCTGTGGTGCCGCAGTTTGAAACCAAAGAGAGAGCCAGCAGCGAATTATCTCCACAGGCAAACATTTTACAGCTTATTCGACAGCAGCCTTGTTTGTGCTGATGAAGTAATTTGCATTGGTCTCTACATTATAAACGAATATGGATAAGTAACTCTAACCATTTTATTGACATATTGAGATAAGAAAAATTTTTAAATACTGTTGAAACCACAGCTGTGTTGTATTTGCCCTATACACTATTACTATAACTAGGCGCGTATCGTACATGATACAAGATGTTGAGAGGCAATCAGAATCAAATTTTCACGGTTAAATATGTAACTAATGTACAAAAACTATAAAGATCCTATAGTACATGCACAAACAAAGGATGTATAGGTGCTATACAGGCGCCAGGTTAAACTTAACACGGCCGTGACTTGCACCTACGTATTAAACGCCACTTTTCGGGCCGGTTTATTGCGCACATGTTAACAAAGCAGTTATCCATCACCTGTTTATACGCGTTTATCCAATGACTGAAGCTTTTTTAATGTAATAATGCGTGTGGATGTGTTCTTTTGTCGCTATTCTGAATGTTCGTTTGAATGTCCTATTAAACTTTCGAATTTTGAAAAGCATTACTCGCAGTGGAGCCGTCATACAAGTGGAACAATCCATAATCACCTTGGATGTTAGGAAAAGAAGAGTATTCACGCACATGCTACATTCCTCCAAATGTAACAAAAGCGTTCAGCATTATGTGGTATCTGAAAGCAATCGGACTCTACATGAAATTGTCCCACATCCATCTTGTGTCGTTTTGAAAGGAACGGCAGTCAAGTTTTTTCGTGCTTTGGAAATTTATGAAATTCTAATAGGTTGACGAATATCACGCATGTTACATATGTATTACAAGCTACACAGAACAGCTGTAATAAATTTCAAGTTATCAGCTGGAAGTTAGTATTTGACACTGTGCGGTCTATTACATATATCCATTGGGTAGAGATACTCATCAGATATAACTGTATTGAAACTTTCTCCTACCCTTTCTCCCTCCTTTGCTCCCGACGAACGAATCGATCCGTTAAACTTGGACATCCCTTGCCTCACTTTCTTGGAAGATGACTCATGCATAGTTCACACAGACATTTGTAGAAAATGGACGGACAAGCTCAGGAAGCTTTCAGTAATTGCTGAAATTAGAGTAGGGCAGAAATAATATATTTCGGTTTCAACGCTTGCTCCGAATGATGACAGCTTAATTCGCAATCTACGCAATCGTACAATTATTGAGTATAGTATGGACGGCATTTGAATCTGGAGTGCATCTGCGTAACGCAAAAAGCAACTAGTCGGTCTTTTCACTATAGTTTCCCACGTAGTATTGATTGTGTTTACTAACATGTCGCATGTCAAGTATCCAGGTCTCTCAAATGTCTAAGTGAAATCTGTTGTCCGTGATCGGTGGAGAACTGCTGGGCACAAGAAAATATTTCCCACAGTGACGTTTCCTGAAATGTTGAACTAATATTCGTGCCATATTATGCTCAACCAAATATTCGTGATGTTGGTTAGATTCTCGTGAATATGTAATTATTATTCGAAAAGTAAAATTTCGCTGCTTAGCAGTTGTGCAGCCATGAACGGTCTTTTCTCTGTTTCTTTCATTTGGCAGTTGTATTAACCCGTATCCTGAGGTTGGGCAGAATTATGGACAGCATAACGATAGATTTATCATTATCCGGGAAACCAGCAACCGGATACGAGTTAAGAAAAGCATGACTAGTGAAGAAGAGCCATCACCAATTCCATGCGGTCTGTTTTGAAAGAGGTGACACTCTAGTTTAACTGATAAATGATAAAGTTACCACACATCTATTTACAACAATGTTTTGTTAGATGAAATGTTCTTGAACAAGAACCCGACATTTCCCTGATTTACAGCAAACATCTATATAGGACGTGATAATATAAAACAACAAGAATAACAATCAAATTGCTTGCTTACAAATCGGCCATAAACTAGAACGCCTCGGTGGCGTAAGACCATTACCCGCGGTAGGGGCAAATTCAACGATGTCATTTTTGATGAACGAGGCTAGGGCTCAGCAGCATTCTTTCCATGGATTAGCTCTTCAATAATAACATAGGTTACAAATAGAATGCCCCATTCCCCAGACGATTTGCCACTGTTGAGAAAATTCAACGCCGTTATTCTTATGGCCAGCTAGGCCCAGTTCTTTGACATGGGTCACATCTAGAGCAACCCACCAAACTCCCTACAAAATTATGAAGATTGATCAACTCCTTCGACCACTTATTGGGTGTACAGACAAATATACGGTACAAATATCTATTCATACATATATATAGTGGAGTTTTTTGAAAGTCTTCAGGGTTTTTTTTCATTTATTTGACCCCAAGATTTCGAGCCATTGCGCATAGCCCGTCTTCAGGGGAACGAAACTTCAGATTTCGTCAGCAGCACGAAGTTGCAAAGTATAGAGTAGTTGTATCCTAGCTACCAATTAAGAAAAAGCTAAAAAATCTAAAAAATATATCGCACTATTTGAAATTTAGAATATAGAGAAGAAGAAGAAGTTCATATTTAGTGCGATTGTAGAACGCTCAATAAAAAAAATAAATAAATGAAAAAACCCCAGAAGACTTTCAAAAAACTCCTCTATGAATACACCTGGGTGTCATCGTATATTTTAAGGAATTCATACATATATATCTACAAATAAATATATGCAATATCTCACACTTTCTCATCCCGTCAACAGCTGGCATTATCCAGACAGGGGGATCTCCGTCCGCCATTGTGCTTAAATAGAACAAATACAAAGAATCGAGTCAGGATTCGATCCGGGGTTCTAGAGATTACCACGCCGCCACTCTTACCACTAAGCCACAAACAGCTAAAAGCAACGCAAGCACGCAAGGTACTTGTGTTGCCCGCTGCATCAGTGCAAAGATATTAAGGCAGAGCCGTACGTGCATGAGGGAGCTCATCCGTCTACCCTGAATCATTAATAACCTGAAAGATCTCACAGTTTCTCGTCCCTTCAATACCTGGTATTATCCAGACAGGGGGCTCTCGTTCGCCCATGTGTTTAAATAGAATAAATACAAAGAATCCAGTCAGGATTTGATCCGGCGACATAGAGATTATCACGCCGCCCCTCTTACCACTTTTTCGTATTTATTCTATGTAAACTCATGGGCGGACGGAGAGCCCCCTGTCTGGATAATACCAGGTGTTGACGGTACGAGAAACTGTGAGATCTTTCAGGTTATTAATTATTCAGGGTAGACGGATGAGCAAACCTCACTCATGCACGTACGGCTCTGCCGTAATATCTTTGCGCTGATACAGCGGGCAACACATCAAGAACCTGACTTGCTTGCGTTGCTTTTAGCTGTTTGTGGCTTAGTGGTAAGAGTGACGGCAAGGTAATCTTTAGGTCCCCGGATTGAATCCTGACTCGATTCTTTGTAAATATATATATATATATATACATACATTCACACAAATTATACATTTACTTAAATCTTCAACGAAAACAATATCACCTCTCTCACTTTGTTCGCGGGTGATATACATAGAGCTTGAAATGAGAGAACTGTTCGAGTTTTGAGGTACCGTATCTTGTTATTTTGAGTTTTGAGAGGAAGATTTTTGAGGGAGTCGAGTTTTGAGGCTCGCCTGTAGTAATTTAATAAGCGCAAGCTCAAGGACCGTGGAAGAAATGCTGCTGTTACAATAATATAGCTGATGTACATTACGGCTGATCTATGTATGAATATTTCATGTCTGTTGTCTCAAGAGAGAGGGAGGAAGAAAGTAACGCGTCTATTTCTCACTTGGTACTAATTTTTTCATTACTTAACCCTAGTACAATCTTGAATAGAAGGATCTCAGAAATACACACTCAATAAAATTTGACTAAAGATATAAAACGTAGCACTACATATCATAGTTTAATTATTCCTAATCCTAGAAAGACCAGCATACTTCATGCAGAAGGTTCCAAGCAAAGCTGTTCCTATGAGAAACCGACGCTTTATTCCATTTTATTCCAACCGCTGCATGGCAACAGCCAGCCACCCTTCGGACCGACCTTTCGTCTACGGGTAAAAAATCGTCTGTTTTTACAAGGACGTTAAATAAGTTGCGCTCCCCACCCCCGGCTCCCTGGGTGGACCCGGAAAAATTCACCGAGCCTACGACCGGTAAGGCTACCAAGCGCACGGAGTCCACCTCTCCGATCGAGGGCGCTCTAGAGCGCTCGTCCTCCCTAGGAGTTGGCATTCTTCGACGCTCGCACTTCCATTAACTTATCTAAATAGTTTCAATGCCAGTCCACTTCATTCCAATTGCTGCAACAGTCGTCTGTACATTTGCTGTAATTGGAAGGGGCAGTGCCGCTATCTAGTCGAGGGTAATTTGACAAAGAAAAACTTGAAGCAGTAGCATTGGAAGATAACTATATTGTTAAGTGAGCCAACTAGCTATGCTGTAGGATTAGCTGCTGTTGTAGTAAATTCTGCAGGGCGAATTACTGGTGGAAACAGCGCGATGGAACGCTGACGACGTTTACTGGCCGCTAGGCTGATGCGCTACACGGACTCAGAACAGATCGTAAAATTTGGCACAACTGAACTATCCGCCTAAAAAAAGAAGAAGAAAAAACAGTCTCACACCACCACCGAATGTGGCCAATATGTACACTTGAAATTATGGTAGCAGACCTAGCTGACAGTACGACTAGATCTGTAAGGCATTTGAGCCGCAGCAAGAGCTTGCAACAAGCAACACATGCGACTGTAGGGGCAACTTGTTGCTTTTTTATGAGTGGCGAGTTGTCAGAAACCCACAGCTAGCAAAATAAAGTGAATAAAAGCAAGAAACTCATACCTAGCTATCGCACCCGGATGCTGTGCTCATGTTATGCATGTGACATAATTACTTTATGATTATTACTACTGCAATATGCAGCTCCTTGAGGTTTAACACAGCTTTGTAATTCTAACATAAGTGCTAATACAAAGAACTGTCATCATTGGGTGTTGATTTGAGGATGATGAGAACATATGACTGAAATCAGCCACCATTTACGTAATTCATTCATTTATTTTGATAATGAAAAGCTTTAAGTATGAATTTACATTAAAGCACCTGTATATTTATGCTGCTCATTGTTTTGTTTTCGGAGGACTGCCGTCCTCATGCAGCTGCCATGTGTAGCAGGAAGTAGACGGATCAACAGGCCCATTCCCAGAGAGCTGCGGAGACTAACGCAGAGTCCCGATTTTTTGAGCGTATATCCCCTTTAGCGTTCAAATGGACCATTGGTTCCCGTTTCAAGCAATGCTAGTCCTACAAAAACTCCTGTTTAATACAGGCAGTAGTTAATAATAATAATTATTTTAATAAGAAATCGTTAAATCTTTCGTAGAGATGCTGTGTTCATCGCTTTGGAGGGTAGCACTTACAATCATGGACTTGTTGACGTAGACAGGGCACATTCGATTTGTTGGAGACTTTTATGCATCAATCAGGAGCGTAATTTCCTCTACTCGTAAACGAGTTTCAGTTTTAATCTCAAACCGGAGCAAGATTAAGCTGAGTCAACTCAAAAGTTATTTTTTGAGGATAACGTCTACTCGATTCAAAACGAAGCCGACGCTTACGGCTGAAGTTTCAGACAGATAAATGCTAACAAGAATAGCTAATCTCGATGACCCAAACCAGTCGAATCGACGAAACGTTACCTAACTGTTTCTAGATTTGATTTGATTAGATAGCTGGAAGTAGTCGGGCCTACAGGCCCATCCTCAGAGAACAGCCGAGATTTACGCTCCGGCGCACTATGAGCTATTGCCATTACGTCAGAATCATGGAGATAGCTGGGGAAGAAAAGACGACGACAACATTGAACTGAGCCAGCGTTGATCGAACAAGCACAAAGAATTGCTGCAGATTTGCGGACCTCGGAGACGGTAAGTTAGTTGCAGCATTACTGATAATGAATTATGGTGGCTTAAAATCTATAGCCGTTACGAGTTTGGGACTCCTGGAGGAAGAGTCCGTACCTGTGGAGGATGTTGCTCCGAATATCTATCAAGACGATTTTCAAACGCATTGACTGACTCTTCACCAACAACTTCTGAGGATAGTCTATTCCAAATGTTTACTACGAAGTAAGGGAAGAACTACTGGCTGGTAATGAATTCCAGTACATTGCTTGCCATTTTGACACTCATGTCAACTTACTGACTGTGTTGTAGATTGTTTTATGATAGTTATTCCCAGGTCACGTTATTGGGTGGCAGCTGTCAAATTTATCTTATTCATTTCCAATTGGGTTGGGAGGTTCTCCAACCCCGGCCCAACGTGCGTGACTGAACATTTGTGGACATTGATGCTCATCTGTCAAGTTCCGGACCATGCCATGAAGCGGTCGACGTCTTGTTAGTGCTCAATTTTATTCCTGGTAGGATGGCATAGCTATGTGTCATCTGCAAAGTTACTGATATTACCGTGAATGTAGCTTGGAAGACTCTGCAGATAAAATAAAAGTTGGTACAGACAGAACAAGAAGGGTAAAAGGTGACATAAGATGTCGGTGTTATAACGAAGGGTTGCAGAGGCCGGGTCCGAGTCATCAGCTTCCAACGTGGCGGTTGCCCCCTGGCAGGAGCGCGTGAGGCTGACTAATCCAGCAACAAACTGACTCCATTCGCACCTGCGGGGCTGCTGGAGTCTCTGGACAGCCGTCAGCCGAGGAACTTCAGTCAGTTGCGGAGTGGCCGTTGTGGCGAGTGGCAACGTAAACTTATTGTGCCGGCGCCTCTCCTCGCAACAATGTTGCAGGAAGCAGCTCTGTTGTGCTGAGGAAGTTGAACTTGAAGGAAACGCGCAAAAACTTCCAGTGAGATTAGGCCACGTTTGCACCATTATCAGACATCCAATATCCGTCGTTAGTTGGAAGGCAGCACTGAAAATTTTAATGGCAATGTTGTTTATTAGCTTGTGAAGATATGAAGGGGTAGTGCGTCACTTTTTGTACATGTTACGGGGAGTTAGATAGTATTATTTTATACCTAAGTAAGAGAAGAGACTTCGTCAGCAAGCACGTAGTGCTTCAATTTCCAGGTGACCGAAACTAGTTCTTGTTGCATTCTAAGGCAGGACATACAGGCTACCTAGTTACAAAGTAAACTGTAGAACAGAGCAGATAATTTTCTTCATTTACTACAAAAGAAAATAAAAAACACTAGTGAACCTGGTTGTCCAAAATAATTGAAGAGAAAACAAGCGTCAAATTTACCTGGTCGTCCTGTGATCGTTTGTTGCCAATTTTCTATCATGTCTGACGACACTTTATTATCATCTGAAGCAATTGGACTTGCCGTAAAATATCCTGTGTTATCGCGCGTCTGCCAGCCAAAATTTTTGCCGCTTTCTAGTCATTGCTAAGCTGCACTTCGTCTACGCATATTTGCTTCATCAATCAAGTAGTAATGTGGATCCAGTTTGATATGGAGTGCAAAAAAACATGTTTGAAATACAAAAAAAAAAAAAAAAAAAAAATTGAAGGCTTGTAGAGATGAATTAATTTGATCCAATTTAGTTAATAACTTCTTGGATATCAATAAGCCAGCAAGCGGCGCCTTTTACTATACGTTATGCCATTAACTACACTACGATGGAGTACCTAGTCTACGCATATACATATGCTAAGTACGGTGCAGCTCAGCAAATATTTAAGCTAACTAACGAGTCGCAAGAAATAATCGACTGAGTTGGCTGAAAAGTTCGTGTAGTTTGACTGTTATAAATATAATATCGCCATTCTCGCGCCCCATTCCAGGGTAGACTCGTCAAAAGTCTGACGATTGCAGACGAGAGACGAAAAAGTCAGCTATTTATTTGTATTATAGTCGATGGCAAGAAACTTTGAACGCAATGTTTGGCTAACTTAAATTGGTAATGTCTCCCAGCGATAAGCAACTGGTGCTTTGGGAACTTACAAAAGTTGGCAAAACTTGATTTCGAGCTCGGTACGAAAAACCTCGGCGGATCGCTGAGGGTCGACATGCCGTAGTTTGTCTATCCCAATGCTCCAGAACCTGTTTGTTAGGTGGATGACTTCCGCTTGCAGACATTCTTTGACTTAGGGTACGTTTCTTGGAGTTGGCCGTAATAATCCTATTCATTCTAGAGATCCGTTGACAGAAATCATCATTATTGCAGAAATGTAGCAGTCGCAAAAATTGCGTTTTTCCACGATTCAATTCTGAGAGTTCCTGATAACAGCAATTAACAACTAGAGCACTCTGAGAGCGCGTACCTTGGCCAAGCATGGTAACGTTAACAAAAAATTCAAATTGGTTTTGAAACTAGGATATCCTTTGTATCAGCTCCAAAATCTGGTGGTTTGTGCCTTTTGGCGGAAGTAACAGCGTCTGTAGCGTTCTTGAAGATCCATTGATAACTTTTCGAGTAACACAAAGAAAAATGGTCGCTTGCCATCAAGCAAAATTAGTTAACTGTAAACAACCTTGTCGTTCGAATTTGCGTCGATGCACATTGTCGTTGAAAAACAGATGAACAACAACGTTGTGATGAACAACAGTGTCGTTTATGATTAATTATTACTGCTTATATAAGTAGCTAAAATATTACTTCGTTTGTGATAAGAAACCAGGTGTTTTTTATCGTAAAGAACATATTTTTCTGCGTGATATATGTTGTTGACAAACATTAGTCAAATACACAAGTAGAAAAACTGATCATCACCAAAATTTGATCATTTAAGTCTTTTAACATTCCTAAAATTTTCTCTACATTTCATGAAGATCTGTTCATAACTTTTTGAGTTATGATCACAGAGCTATGAACCACAAAGACAAGCAAATAAGCCGATGATCACAAAAATTTGGACCTTTACTTTTCGTCATCATAGCCTAGGTGCCTAACAACACATGTAAATTTAATTAAAACTCGTCCGTAACTTTTTGGGTTTTAGTACTAAGAAGAAAAAAAAGAGGCACACAAACAAACAAAATGGTTGAATGGTTCTTCACCAATAGTTAATCATTTGTTACTCCTTATATGACTAACAAACCCGGGAAATTTCGTAAAGATCCGTACATAACGTTTTGAATCACCTTGGTGAGAGACAGAAAGAGAGAGAGACAATAACCTAAACTCCTTGGCGGAGGTTCACTTCTTGACGCTATAATGAACCGTAGACATAGAAGCAACAGTATTAATATTTTTGCAAAATATATTTTCACAATTGCGTATCATACTGGGTTTCGTTTTTGAATTTCTTTCACTAAAAATAAAATCTGTATTGACACCATACTTGTTGATTCATCTTAAAATTTTAACGGCGAAATTTGGTAAGACGAGCTATCTTCCAGATAGTCCATTCCGATATTTGAGAAGATAGACTATATAATACCTCGGGTTAGTTTATCAATCAATCAATCAATCAATCAACTTTATTAGGTACTCACAGGGGTGGTACAATAGTTATATTAAACATAGCTTATCACTAGACTTGAATTAAATACAGAGAGCGCTTGATAGCTCTTCAAAACTTGGTTCATATGAAGGTTTACTAGTTTCCGCACTCGGGAGCTGTTGTGGATCTCTGTGTCCTTCTCTGAATCTTTTCCTTCGCGCAAAAGTTGCCGAAAAGTCCGATGTCCAAAAGTTGCGCAGTAACATGAGAAGGTCACGGCTTGTGTTGTCGATGCTGGAAGGGTCCACGCTTGGGGAACAAAGCATTCATGCGCGCCAGCGTTCAGGACCTCTTGGAAGCGAGCAGTTTCCGCTGTATAGTATGGGAATCTTCGTTGACACTGACCTTTGCAGCCATCCTCAAGACGACTCCGGTAGGTTATCCTTCACGTACTCTTTGCTCATAAATAACATGAGCTGGACCAAAATTCTGGTATTAAATTCGAGTCTTCCGAAAGCTCTGATCACAGTAAGAGAGTCATAGACAAGAATATTATGCATCGAACAGACATATAGGAGAAAGTAAGACGTGCAATCTATGCTTGGTGACTCATAACGACCCCTGATTCTACTCAAATCTGCACGGTTTAATGCATACATGGTGTCCATGCACGCTTCACTCTGGGCATTTTAATTCAGAAGGGTTGATGCTCTATGCAGCAAATGAAACTAGCGTGTTAGTTTGTGGCTTTTACTTTGTACAGCAACATATAATACTCCAACCGATCTCTAAATATCGCACGACTGCAGTCATGATAACAAGTAGCGAATAATGGGAACATTGCTAGCAATTCTATTACATTATTCACGTTACTGAATCGTGATGCCACTCTGAGCACCATTTCATGGAAGGGCAAAGCACCGGTGCCCCGAAATTGCGTAATAAATGATGCAGCATACTCCATCTTCAGTTACGGAACGGAATACAACGATTTGAATGCTGGTCTGAGATTTGGAGTTTTATATATGGACACAGGCGATGTATGTATTACTTAGCCCTGCTGATAATTGGTATTTCATATTTTATGTATGAATAGTGCAGATAACCACTAAGAACTTGTCAACATAACTGTAACAAGTAAAACACTAGAATTATATATAGTGTCAATTTGTTTCTCCAAATAGTTTCAGCGATAATACATAAAACAGCAGACATGACTGAGATATGACTGAGACGTGACTGAGACATGACTGACACATGACTGAGACATGGCCCGTAGTTGGAAGATCAGTTTACAGTTCCATAGACTTTATTGAAAAAAATTATGGCCAATATAATGAGCGTCACTGCACTTGTGAACCAATAGCCTTCAATAATATGACCCTTTAGAGGGTCATAGGTTGGGCCATTGGTTATATGTAATAGGGTCAGGCTGGGATGGGTTCGCCCGCACTACCTATGTTATTGGAAGTCTTACCCTCAGGAAAACCCCAAAGGTTACTAAAGGCCTGCAGGACATCTTTCTGTCGTGTCTACATTGCATTCTTCCATTTTCATTTCCCTGCTATTGGTGTATTGTTGTTCCTCTTCCTGCTGATCCAGCGTGAGAACACCTGCGCCTATGAGGTCCACTTTTTTTTCTGGCATACCACTTGTTGTCCCTTCCGTTGCTTTCTTTAAATTGTTCATAGTTATGTCTAAGGAGACTTGAACTACTAAGTACGCAACTCTCCTTAAATCATATTAAATAAAGTAATAACAATAATAATGTTAGTGAGATTTATAATAATATCAACGATGAAACAAATAACAACATTATTGACAGTAATAATAACAATATCACTAGAAAACAAGCGTCTTGTATGGCTGCGTCGCCGGCGGTTGAGCACGAACGGATCGCAGGCGGCGGTGAAGTCTACAAAAAGGTCGCTGCAACGGGACTCCTGCGTCGGTACAGAACAGGAGGCGGTGTGGCTTTCTAACCACCCTAGTGGCGCTGCATTGGGCTTTTTTTTACGCCCAAGGTGATTGTTCGGTCACGTTTGCAATTGCTTGATTTCTATGAAAATTGACTTTAATTGATAATCATACCGTAGGGCATTTCTCGTTCGTGTCTGCTGTGCTTCCTTCTATACTTCTGCAAATGATAATGTCTTCTGTTCTTTCACTTTTTTGCGACTGTCTCTTTCCATTTGCTTTGTTCCAGTGTGGGAACATCCATGTGCATGGGTTCCACACTCCTGTAGCGCCCTACTAACATAAACATATGTCTCTTTAAATATCTTTGGACTAGTCGGGGGTGGCTCAAACTGACACGCACATTAAGTTTATGCCAATAATAATATTAATTTAACCCCTTAATGCCTGAATAGAACATCTCTTTTCGTAGGAATAATACGATATGTAATGTCAGCACTCAGCATGCAGTACATGTATGTGTACAGTAGGCACTAAAGGGAAATTTATATACTACTTATAGGTTCAAAATTCGAATTATTGTGAGGGCCAGTGCTTAGTAGCCTGCTCTAACATTAGAAATTTCTACACATAAGACACGCGACACACTACCACCACTGCAGGAAGTATAATGGAAATCGTAGATTTGCTGAGAATGAGATTACTATAGTCTGATAAATAATGGTAATTGCGAGTAATCTATTCAGGATTATTGAGCTTCAATTAGAGCGCTAATGAGTTAACTGCAATGGCAGTTCGCGACGCCTACAGGCGTATAATGAGCAGCGTGGGGGCGTACGTTCTATTTTTAGGTACTCGTATTTGCCTTGATTTTTGGTGAATTCTCATTCAATTCTAGAAGTTGAAAATATAAGAGGAAGTCCCTATAATTTTCCCAGTTCAGTACAGTTTCATTCTAAAGCTATTTTTTCTTTTAATAATAACGATAATAATAATCTTAACAATAATAATCATCAGTACATTGCTCAGTCTGCATCAGCCTGGTTATTTATTGGAATCTAGGTGAGGTATCACTTGTATATGGTATGTTCAACATGCTCCTAAAAATAAGATACATAAGCCAAATTTAAGCCTGACCATACGGTACGTTATAATTAATTTGCAAGTACTGGAATAATCCATCTTCTGCTAACGCACAATCTTTGCATTTGCAATGCAATTTCTAAATCTTCTTCCTGATGATGAAAGAACTTTCATTGGTTGAAGTTTTCTTATGAACTTTGCTTCTCAGGCCACTATGGAATGCCATTACTTATGTAACGCCACGCCGAATTTCAGAAAAAGTTGTAGCGCTATTTGAATCTATGTTTTCTTGCAGGTACTCCAGACTGCTCATTGTGTAATGCGCCATTTAGAGTGAAAGTGTCAGGTCAAATGCGTGTTGTAGTTTACTTTATAGCAACCAATCTTACGTAGCGTGATGAAAACAGTAACTTGTGATGTTTAAAATCAGTAATTAATTTATTAAACCAGTTTATTATCCTCTCCAGAGCAAGAAAACTCCGTGTTAAGATAGGGAGCGGTAGGGAATCTTATCTGGGGGGGGGGGGGGGTTGGGGNGCAGGGGGCCCGTGGCGTCTACCTTACTCCGAGGGTGCGCCATAACATCGCATGATATTGACCTTTTATGCTGCACAAGAAACACCAGTTTCTGAAAAATCAGCACATTTGACATTGTACTTTACAGTTCTGATTGCCGATAAAGGAGTATAGTAGGTAGATATTATTATATCATGATATTGTTATCTTCAAAAGATGTTATTGTGCTACTTGCGGGATAAAGTCACGTCTGAATAAATTCTTACATTTTTAACTGGTGCGACGTCCGAAAGCACAGGCTTCGATTTTCCTGATTTTGTGTGCTGAAGCACAGTTTCCGGTATGTACGGCAGCCACGTTTCTGTTATCGAAGTAAGTGAACTATTTATCGCACAATACTGATGGCATCTGCAAACCGGCACAGATTTCACTTGATATTGCAGCGATGTGCTCGTATTATTGGTTAGTTTGAATATCGTGAGCGACGTTTTGGCTTAAAGTTTTAGATAAGAAGTCAGTGCACGGTAACGTAACTATGGTGCACATATACGAAGATTTCACCAAGACGAAGGCCATCGCGCTAGCTTCGGTCCGCCTTCCATGTCATTCTCCCGCTGCTTTCACCGGGTTTCAGCCTTCACAGTGAAGGTATTTTTTTACTTTTTCTGTGGTCACACCGTCCTAGAGACGGACTGCTGTGTTTGTCAGCATGAGATGACAACTTCGGGAGCCATTGGAGCTCCCGAAGGTTCCATTCACTTGTGTTTTGTCGCCGACTTGTGTCGCTGTTGCTTCTTTGTTGCGCTCAGCTCTGCACTAACTTTTGTGTTTTGTGAGTAGTCGGTGAAAGTCTTTAGCTCTGCCCCACTGAATGATATATATACATATGAACTTTATACATATATAAACTTTGCCATGAATATATATGATATTTAAACTTTATATATACATAAACTTTGCCTCGAATTTATACGAGAAGAAATGTTTCATGCTGAATTTGCTCATTTTTTTGCGTTTCCAATTTTTTAAAGAGAAATGTTACCTTGTCCCTGCTTTATGTTACTATTCATTAAGTTAGATGGGATTTTTTTTGAGAATTAATGTTTCGCACTTTATTATATTGAGATCTATTGGTGCGACACAATTTGAAGATACGTATTGGGGTGGACAACTTTAAATCTGCACCTGCAATTTTCAATTAAGCCTGTTGTTTAGGTCAAGAACATTCACCCTGACGCTTAGGTATGGGTTACGTTTGAATATAAGTTTTCGTCCTTCTGCTTGTATAACTCGTGGTCAGACGAAGGGAAGAAGCTGGACAGCAATATATCCATCGTTATTTTCCTAAACATAGAAGGTATACAAAATTCAAGGATCAAGTATTCAGTACTGTAGCCTTGTAGAAATATCCTTTCTATCTTCGTCGATATTTATCCAATGCACATCCTACTCAAAATTCATTCATTACCGAAACATACTCAGCTCTCCCATATACTGCACTTTATAGCCATTGGTTGACCTCATGCATGCTTAATTAAACAGGGCTTTGTAGTAGACATTTCCTACCATACACAAACACGTTCTCCGTATATATCACTGGCACACTCCCAATGAGTTCTACAGTATAGCTCCGTAGATTCTGTTCGTGCCAGTACGTCTAGGAAGCATTAATATGCACGAAAGAGAGAGTTTCTCCTGAGTTAGTTCTTTGTGTTGCTGTGACAAGACTGAACTGAGTTAGTCGCCAGCTCACCACCTTTTGTGTTGAGCTCCACCTGAGGTCGTGTGATGACTTGCTCGACTTCCTAAGCCAGTCATGGAGCGCTGACCAGGTGTGCGATTGTATGTGTGTATGTGTAGCGGCGAGCAGCTGCAACGGGTCCGTAATTTACGGTAATGGCGGAAACCATAAATGGGTCAGTCGGAGTTTTCAGCCATTGTAGTACTTAAGTCACCAGAAGCCGGGCAAATCGGGGCAAAATGGACTTTTTTCCTCCACGTACATTTTGGGCTCCAAATTTAGTTTAGAATACATTTGCCGACATAAAACAAATAAAAAATTGTGCCCAGTTTGGTGCTCCAACGGCTGCACATGAAGAAAAAGTAATTGCTTCCCCCTGCCAATTGGGCTTGCCTCCCTGCTGAGCGGACTAGATGCTGTAGCCTGTACTGCTAACAAAATCTTGAGCTTCGGCTCTTTAATTATATAAGAAACTATGCCACGCAGATGGAATTTGAGTCAGGGCTAAGAATAGGCCAGGGTACAGTACCGAACCTTTGCAGCAAGGGGGCATCTGTCTCCTGAGATTTAAGGTGAAAATTTATTATATTGATTAATTAGAGCTTATTATATAAAAAAAAAACATCCCAAAACTGTCACTTCACTCTCCGTACATTCAGAAATTTTTCATACTGTAGAAGGGGCATGACTCCCCCCACACTCCTACCCCCATGATAGCAGAGTAACGCCCTGACCCTCCTAGGACATTTTGCTCACACTATATACGGCCCTGTGGTAAATAGCCTAATGTGGCACGTCTCTCCGGTTCAGACGCATTCAGTGACACAGAAGGAGACTCGTCAAAGGCTCCCCGTGCAGCTGTCATACGGCCTCCCAACAGCTGTGGTTGTGTTGTCCGTACGTTTCTCTCACCTTCAGTTAGGACTGTAATGGCAGAACCCTTCACCAAGGGGCGCCACTCAACGTTTCCTGAAGGCAACCAAAATTCCATATGCTCAGTTTAATCGATTACACCAATATTAGCCCTTTAGGGACCAAGTTTCCGCATCTCTCAGATTTTTGGAGATAGTCTTAAATTGTAAATAGTCCTCCGACTACCGTCTCATAGTCGCGGCCCTCATAGGTCCAAAAATCACTGATTTCTGTATGTGTCTTGACATGTTCATCAGAAACACACGTTTTAGTACAATTGCCATTGGTGCATGCATGCCAACACGTTCGTTATAAATACATGTTTTGGTACACATGAATACCAATTTGTACGCACCGTGTTCATGTGTCTAATAAAGCTATTAACGCAGAGGATCGAAGCATTTCATAGATAAACAACGGTCAAAAATTCAAGCCTAAAGATCGAAGAACTACTCTCAGCTAGCCAGCAATTCTTCCCGTACTTCATAGTGGATATTTGGAATAGACTATTCCCCAATGTTGTCGGTGCAGAGTCACACAATGCGTAGAAAAATCGTCTTAACAAACATTGGGAGCAACATCCTCCACGGTTACGGACTCCTCCTTAAGGAGTCCCAAATTCACAAAGGCCCAAGAATAATACCGCAGTAATGATTTTTTTGTCTAACTTAATCAATGCCCCCGAGCTCAGTGGATCCGATGCAATTGATTGTGCTTGCACGGACAACATTTTGGCTGAGTTTATTTTTTTTCATCCTCTTCCTTTCTTCCTCAGAAATGTCTATGATTCTGACGTACTGGGAAAAGCTCATAAATTGCCGGAGCATAAGTCGTGGATGCTCTATGGGAATGGGCCTGTTGGTCCGTCTATTGTCCTCTATCTAATCTAATAGATTACAGTTGACCCATTACAGTACACTTATCACAGAATTATTAATTACCTCCGCCAAGGAGATTAGGAGATTATGTTTTTGTCGTGTGTGTCTGTTTATTTATCTGTCTGTTTGTCTGTTATCCTGTTTGTCTATCACCAAGATTACTCAGGAAATTATGTACGGATCTATAGGAAATTTGCAGGGATTGTTAGGCATGTTAACAGTAGCAGATGATTAACTTTTGGTGAAAATCCGTTCTTCTCTTTGTTTGTCTGCCTTGTTTTTCTTAAGGCCATAACTCAAAATGTTTTGGATGGATTTTCATAAAATTTACATAAATTGTTAGGTATATTACGAAGATTAAATAATCAAAATTTTGAGATTATCTGCTTGTTCTTTCGTTTATTTGTTGCTGTGTTGGATTTAATGCTTGTTATCACATGAACTCAAAAAGTTGTGGATGGATCCTTTTGAAATTTACAGGAGTTGTTAGTAATGTTAAAAGTCATAAATGATTAAATGTCGGTGATGATGGGTGGTCCGTTTGTGTGTTTGACTTATGTCTGTCATTATGTTTGTTGGAAGCAAAACTCAAGAAGTTATGAACGGATCTCAAAGAAAATTACAGAAATTGTTAATACTAGCAGAAGGCACATCTGATTCGATGTTGGTGTTGTTACAAAGAAAAGCATGATTTCAGAACTAATTTGAACTTTTCGTTTCCGTTGCCTTACTTGGCGGAGGTATGCGCTCTCAGAGTGCTCTCTAGTTAACGATTTAATGTCAATTTCAGTAGATCGGCCAAAAGATGCTTATAACAATATTTTGGACTTTTGTAAAAGCATGTTGTTTTCAGGTCAAGGCAACTACTAAAATTAAAAACTTTCCAACATAGGCTTAAATCTTACTCATCGCATGTATGAGTCGTATAGAAGTTTGAAACTGCCAGAAATTTGATGACGAATTAGGCTCTCGTTTAAAAGCCTGAAACGGAAACCTTGAAACGGAGCAAGTGGGAGAATTTTTAATAACTTATAGGTACTGCTGTAGAGAAATTGGAAATTATTCTATAATTTAAACTAATACCGAAACACCACCCAGTAGAGTTCCTGTTGATATCGATGGAAGATTGAAAAAGGAACCTGTTGTGTTTCATGCAGATTACATCTAAACCTTCAAAATTTTTATCTGTGTTATCTTACTAGTCTTTTAATTTTTTCGAAGGTAGCAATTACTGGAGATTGTAACTGACGGTTCACTATACGTCTCCGAATATATAGAAGTGGCCAAGTTCGTTTAGCTCTGACCGTTGCTTATAGGTAAGCTCTAAGCAACTACTGAAGGTGACAGCTCTGGCATTTAATTCATTTAGGAATGGATCTTGGGGGCTACGAGGAATGTACTTGTTTGTATTCATGTGTGCTTTCGGTCCTGTATACATGCGAGTCCAGCTTGGAATTTATGCCTCGGTAAAAGGTTAGGGGTGTGCCGTTGTGCCAGAAAGAGAGTGTTCAGCCGCGACGCAAAAACTAAAAATCTAAAACGGTCGGTGAGTTTTTTCGTCGTAAATAGAATGGACTCTAAGATAACTTTCGCTGCGTTTTACGCTTACGAAGCCCGGCAATGCAGTCGGCTATGCTGCTTCGTTTAGTCTCCGCAGTCGCATTTGGGTGAAAGGTTTGCATCGACTATCGAGTTTTCTCTTGGTGCTAAATTGTGGACAAACTTTGACAAAACTTTTGACTTTTGACCAGGAGGAAAAGTATATGGCTAATTTCTTATTGTGGCAAGTTCCTCTGCAACTTCATATGAATTTTAATTGGATATGATTAATACTTTGTGCCAGAGACGCATGCAAAGGGGCTCCAACCTCGCTGAGAACGTACGATTGGAACATGAAGATAGTCGTTCCTTAGTGCAACATGTTACACTGAACATGAGAACTCTCACGCGATATGTCCAAAAAAGCTACTGATATGGTGAAGTACAATAATTCGTATTTCACGATATTAGTATTTTTTTAACATATCCTCTGAGAGTTCTCACGTTCAGTGTAGAAAAACAACTGTCAAGGTAGCAATGAAAATTAACCAATTTAAACAGCCGATGAGTATACAGTGGGAGGAAATAAATATTCCTACACTATGAAACTGTTTATTTAAAAAAAATCTAGCGAACCAAAAATATATATGTTGATACAGTATTTGTATGTTTTCAAAAACAATACCCACGCAACAACAAAATAAGTAAATACCCATATAATAGAAATAATATAAGAGTTGATGTATTTTGGATTGAGAAAAGAATTCGTGCAAGACACAAACAAAGTTGAAAACAAATTTAGTATTATTTGGCGTAGCCTTTGTTCAGTTCAACAGCAATTAATCTCTTTCTATAATTTTTTTTATCAATCCTTGCTATGTTTCCTGAGGGATTTTAGCCCATTCTTCCTTGGAGATTTCTCTGCATGAGTTCCTGAATGGACATCGGCCTCCCCGCATTAATATTTAATTTCAGAAATCACCACAAATGTTCTATCGGATTCAAGTCCGGAGACTGGATGGGCCATTCTAGATGTTGTACATGATTATCGGTGAACCATTTCTTCTTGGTCTTTCGCCGTATGTATTGGGTCGCAAGCAAATGTTCCCTCAAAATGTTGTGATACATATGTAAGCCTACATTGTCCTTTCTATAATATGAATGCTGCCTGTTTCACGTGATGAAAAGCATCGTCATATAATAACGTCACCACCACCAAATTTCACAGTGGGAGTGTTTTTTATGTGAATGCCGTTCCGCCCTTTCTCCACACATTGTTCTTTGAATTTTGTCCAAATAGCTATATTTTTGTCTCATCCGACCACAACATGTTTTCCCAGAAGGACTCAGGCTTGTTTTCGTTCTTACAGACGAATTTCAGACGAGCTTCTCTATTTCGTTTCAACAGCAGAGGAGTATTGCGAGGAGTTCGAGAACTCAAACAGTTTTGGTACAGCTCGTGGCTTATTGTACGAACTTCGAAGGCTAACGCTTGTCCCTGCTGCTAGCAAGTCCTCCTGAAGCTCTTTGAGAGTAGTCATGGGATTTCGGATACTTTCCTGGCCAATTATATTGAAGTTCTAGAGGAAATCTTCCGCAGCCTGCCTGATCTAAGTTGGTTTTCGATGGTATTTTGAGTGTGAAATTTGCCTATAACTTTTCCCGGATTTTCATTTTTTACATAATAATCAATTCTTTTGCAGAATTGGTAAGCTCCTTGTTTTTTTCCCATGGTTACAATCTTCTACGATGTCGCCTAAAATAATGACCCCAAGACTGTTCATGGACTACAGTAGACTTCTAACATAAAATCGAGAAGGCTCTGGAAAGTTCTTGAACAATCACATCAGTCTTAAAAAGAAAAAAAGATACTCCTTTATACTCCTTTATTGTTGTTCTCTGAATACAATCATCGTTAAAATTCATGTACAAGAGCACACTGAAACATACAAAATACGAGAATAAAATAGCACGAGGATCAAGCTCAATTTACCTACAATAGAGAACGTGCCTACTAAAAGTGATATATTCACTCGTGAGACACACTTACATTAAAAGACCTTGATGTCGATTACAATAAAATAAACTCCTATACTTACACATCAAGCGAAACTGTAGGACTAGGATATTCAGATTCTAAATTTCTAAGCACTGCTTACTATCTTCATTAGGTGATAACCAATCTTTGAAATTCGGGCAATAAACCCTTGATATGCACTAAATTGATTCAAACTAAAATGGATGTGTTGGTGGATTTCCATATCACACACATGTTTCTCTATAGAAACATATGAATGCAAATAAGAATGTGTGTTTTGATTAAACGAGAACAGATAACAACAGAAAACCCTTATCTAACAAGCTACCTACGTAAAATTGATAAAAAAAATACATATAGTGTTGCCTCATTACATAGTGTTTGTACTTTATTTTGAACACAGTATCATTCATTGGTTGCGTGAACATATCTGGAAGCGAGTTATAGCATCGAACACTCTGAAAAATGACAAATTTTTTCTGTACCTCCCACCTTGCCTGTGGTAAATTTAGTCTCTTGTATCGGGTGCCATACTCATGATTCGGCAATAAGCTGGCATAGTATTTACGAAAAATGTCTGTGTCCCTATATAGCGCATTTCGTACAAATTTCAATAAGAAATATTCATAGACCTCCCCGAGTTTCAACAACCCCAGTCTCTTATACATACATATCATTCACTGAAGTTACAGGAACATTATTTTCATCACGTTGCACATTGAGGATCACTCGAAGAACATTGTTATCGGCCACGTTCAGGGGCCTTAAGAGTTTCGCTGAAGTCCCTCCCCACAGTATTATGTCTTGAGTCAAGTGAGAATATACAAGTACGAAATACAACAAGATTAATGATTTCCTATTTAAGTATTTGGCTGCAGCATATATAGCGCCCTTGTTTTTCCTATTTGCTGGCAAACATGATTTATGTGCAAAGTGTAACTCAGGTTATGATCAATAATTAGACCTAGATATCTTAAATACGTCACCCATTGCAAAATAGTACCATTGAATCGAATATCAGGCAGCGCAGGTTTAGGTCGCGAAGTGAAAAGCATTAATTTAATTTTTTGAGTATTTGGAGCAAGGCGATTACTATGAAGCCACTCTAGATTGATTTTGCCTCTAAATGCCTGAAATGTAATGTTTTAATCACTAGATGCCCAAAGTATAGTATGCCTAACAGTGAAAGCCAAAATATACAATTTTTTATTTATTGATGAATGCCCAGAATATCTATTTTCTATTCCTGAATAACAAAATGAATTTTATTCTAAAGTATATATGATTTTTATTGCTGAATGCCCCAAGTATATAATTGCTATTGCTGAATGAAAAAATAAATTGTTGTGTGTTCTCGATGTCGAAATAATTTCATTCATTGCTGAATATCCAAAATTTGTGGTTACTCTTGCTGAATACCCAAAAGGTATGATGCTGATTACAAGATGCTAATATAAATAATTTTATCGCTGGGTGCAAAAATAGATTATTTAATTACTGCATGCTAAAATAAATAATTATTGTCTCTAAATACCAAAATACGTTAATTTTATCTCTTCTCTGAATGTCTAAATTATAAGATTCATATCTCTCGGTGCCCATAGCAATAAATTTTCATGTCTCCTTTATGGCTCTTTGCACACTGTACCTAACTGAAGACTATACGTTGCCAAAAAAGCGTCCAAAGCATAATGTACATGCAGCCTTTGCATGTGCTTCCAAAAATTATTAAACACAGAATTTTATACCACAGTTATGTACATGCTTTGGAAATATTATTTCCACATTTTTAGTATCTGCTCGAACCAATAGAAACTCCTCATTCTTTTGAAAATCTTAATTTAAAGCGAACGAAAATGTTTGAACTCAGATCGAACTTGCATTTAATTGGGCATCAATAGCAGTAAATACGTTCTGGCTTTTTGCAGTTTGCTTCGTCCCCCGAGGGCGTAAAAAACTGACCACCAGACGAGGGAGACCCGCAGCTTCAAAAACTTCCTTGTTGGTAGGAAACCATCGATGATGAAGTCCGCTGCGCGCAGAAGCAGATATTTAGGCGTCCAACATGTAATTGTAATCTCAATTTTCCTCTTTACTGATCTAAGCGGAAAACAAAAGGGGAATTTCTCATAGCCACAGGTTTGCTAGCCGTTTGACATGTATCATCTAAAAGAAAAGTTTAAACTTTCCTCGAAGTAAATTGTGCTCAACCGCTAAATTATTTTAGACCTACGATGGTAAGTACGGTTGCATTCAGTATCCAGACTGGGAGACATAATTTTCTATGAAATTATTGAAATGCAAAATACAAAATCGAATTCCTGGATAGGAAAAAGTGAGTAAAATACATATACCTACTTTGAGTCACTTCGTGTAGAAGGTAGCATCGTGACCACAACAAGAGAAGAAATGTCTATTTTCGGAGTATGTACTTTTATTCTCGCACGTAATTACTATTGAAACATACAAACTTTATATTTTAGCTGAAAGTAATAAACTTCAAGAAAATATGTTCAGACTAGAGCACTCCGAGAGCGCCTACCTCTACCAAGCAGGGCAGCAGTAATGTAAAATTGAAATTGGTTCTGAAACTATGATTTCCCTTTGTACCAACACCAAAATCTAATAATTTATACGTTTTGACAGTAATAACATCTTCTGGAATTCGTTCATAACTTTTGAAGTATGCTGACAACAAACATTCTGATAAATATTAGTCAAACACACAAACAGACCAATCGATCATCACCAAAATTTAATCATTATGTCTTTCAATATTACGAACAATTCTTGTTAATTTCATAAGGATCTGTTCATAAGTTTTTGAGTAATTTTGCTAACAAGCATAAAATCAAATACAGAGACAAACAAACGAACGAAAAGAGCATCACAAAAATTTGATCATTTACTCTTTGTGATATACCTATACTCATTCAATAAAAGTTCATTTTAACTTTTTGAATTGTGTTTCTAAATAAAAAATACAGACAAACAATGAAACAGATGAACGGATCATCGCCAAAAGTTAGTCATCTGTTCCTCCTATAACAGACTTATAACAATCTCTGTCAACTTTGTAAAGATCCGTTTATTACTTTTTCAGTTATCTTGGTGACAGGCAAACAAACAGACATAGATAGACAAAAAGGCAAACTCGACTGAAGCATAACTTCCTTGGCAGAAGTAAAAATGGTGAAATAAGTTTTTACAAACAATCAAATTGCATGCTTGTTTTTTTGGTCGTTGTCTTCATAGCGCTCCAAATTTGGGGCTCGCAGCTGGGATTACGTCAAGACCGGTAGCGCAGCTATTGCGCGATGGTTCGTGCTGAGTAAAACCCAACCGATGGCCGAATCTTTTCCTGCTCGCGGTCCCTCAACCTAATTTTTTTAACCTATTGCCAGGCTTATGTCAGTTGCTGGTGAAGGCAGTACGTTTAGTCGGCGAGCAAACTGGCGCGAGACAAGATGTCCTACTGTTGCTGAGGTCCACTTTACAGTGAGCTCTCCAGTTACTTTGTGTAATTAACGTATGATCTTTTATGCGACGAAATTAATTTCAGAGCCTCTTCTCATTCGGTGCTAGATATTACCTGCTCTGTATTTTTTCAGGAAAAAATAATTATTGAGCACTGTCCTACACGAAGTTAAATTTCGATTTTACTTTTTCTTCTCAAAAAGTAGCGAAACCAACGTTCATGAGCGCCTGCAGTTTCTGTTAAGCTAATGCTAATGAAATTCGTTTATCTCTTCAGAACGCTCAACATCGATGACACAGTTTCTTGCGTGATATCGCTAGCGGTTCGCTGAAATTACTTCATAACTATTTCTTTTCCACATCGTTCGTCAAACTGTACCTAAGTTTTTATTCAATTAGAAATGTATAATGTTTAAACACCGTACCGGTACGCATTAATTAACAGTATTTGTTGTAAGGCGTATTACGGAGATATATTCTTTGAAGTCAATTTTATTTAATGCATTAAGGGATAGTTTAGCATAGTTACCATATTAACTAAATAGATGTGTTTTTCGTCAGTAGTGCATTACCACCCGCATTCATGTCTCGCCAAAAATAATGACAGAAATTCATATAAATTTTTCAAATTGCGTGGGAAAAAGCTTTCATAATTTTACAAAACCCCTTCCTGAGCCGAATTCATGATAAATGGGTTAGTTGTTCACATATAAATTCATTCCTATTCTTCAAGCGAGATGGAAACGGATAGGTATAATTCATGGAGAGATAAAGGTAATAGACCATGCGATCATGCACAACCTACAGTCCCTACCAGAAGTTTTGGACGCCCTAGAAGGTATTTTACGGTTTTATTGTTTCTGGGACGGCCAACAATTTGGTTAAGGTTAGTATAGAGCAGGGGTTCCAACCGAGGGTGCTCGCATCCCCAGTGGTGCGAAGTGATCATTTACTGGGTGCAAAATCCTGTTTTATTTCCATGCCTTTTAGTAATTAATACAATTTCTTTGCACAAACATTAAAAAGTAATGCAAATTTTATTGTCATCATATGGGTCATTAATTTTGTAGTGGTTCAATAACATATAGCTGTTCACCTGAGGTGTCAAGCATAGAAAAGTTGGAAACCACTTGTATAGTGTTTTACCTAATAACAAACTATATTGCGAGATGCAAATCACTCCATAGTTTGATTACTGTAAAGAATAATGTCTCTTATCTTCTTTTCAGATTTCTTTACAGTGAGTGACATTGCTGGAATATTATCAATTTAATGCGTTTTCAGTGACTTTATGAGAAAGCGTTGACATGATTCCCATCAAACACAGAATCATTTCTTCTATTCAGGTAAGTCAAGTGCTTCTGAATTTCCTGTGTTATGTAAATATAATGTGTGTATCTTGTGTAATGGTGGAAACTATGAAAATGCATCAGTGAGACTCGCAATAACAGCTTTCTGAGCTGGTTCAAAACATGTGCTCTGTTGTGTCATCAACTACTTGCAAAAACTAGAACTTGCAAATTTTTTTTTTTTTTTTAAGTTTCGGGGATTTTCTTAACATGTTGCCTTTACCTTAACACGCAAACCGGTTGTACCTATTAAGACTCCCAGTTCCTGCATATCTTTCCTGAAGTAAGTGTAAGAGCTGTAATGTTCACTGCAGTATTGATGTGTAACGAAATTTAGTCAGGCTATTCTTTTGTTATCTCCTAAAGACTAAAGAAAATCACCTAAGTTAATTAGCAAAAGTGCCCAAACCAAGTGATAAATGTTTTTATTGAAGTAGCAGTTATCATTCATAAGCTTGAATATTTATTTTTGAAATATGTTTCGTTTAAATTCCATTCTATACCAACTTTACCTGGTACGCTTTACAATGCACTACCTCAGCGATATTCTGACTGGTCAATTTACTATAATTTTTTTCTAATAATGCACATTCTCGATTAACTTCAACATGAAAAGTTCACTGTTTGCTCTAATATTGTACTTTGTTTGTATAAATATTTATACGAGTAGCACCACCACCGCAAAACGGGTTAACATTCTCATTAAAAGTGTATCATTATGTCTACAACATAAAAATGGAGATTCCTACTAGGTATTGCGGTGCGGTGGTATCGTGATAATCTTGTACTTTGAAGCCAATAGCTACTCAATAACATTCACTATCATTACATTAGTAATTACATCGATTTCCTGAGTTTTTAAGATAGCTTTTATAAACTATCCAAAATTCTAACTTCTCGACAAGTGACCAAATGACTCGTATATCATCATGATGTCGGATTATGGCTCAATAGCCCGAGAAAACTTACTCTCGGTACTCTGATACGGTTAGGAAGTTTGGATCTCCTGTATAATTGTCACCGAAAATTCCCCCTGTACATTTGTGACCACACAAATCCCACCTGTATCATAGTCACCCCAGTGAATCCACCTTGTGCATTGTTACCCGAATATCTTAGGTTACGTTAGGTACTGTTAGGTTTAGTTAGGTTAGGCTTAGTTGGGTTAGGTTATGTTAGGCTAGGTTGTGTTAGGTTAGGTTATGTTTTTTTAGTGTAGGTTAGATTGTGTTAGGCTAGGGTAAGTTAGGTTAGGTTATGTTAGGTTAGGTCATGTTAGGGTAGGTTAGGTCATGTTAGGGTAGGTTAGGTTATGTTATTTTAGGTTATGTGATGTTGGTAGGTTAGGCAAGGCTAGGTTAGGTTAGGCAAAGCTAGGTTAGGTGAGGCTAGTTAGGTAAGGCTAGGTTAAGTTAGATATGATTAGAGTAGATAAATTAGATCGTTTAATTAGATCAGACCCTCTGTACGAATGTCACCCCAGTCTCTCCATCTGTACAACTGTTACCCCAGTCATTCCAACCTGTACCGTTGCCACCCCAATATTTCTCACCTGTACAACTGTTACCCCAAATGCCTCTGGGCCGGATGACAATAATTATTGTACCGGTGATCAGGAAATTTTACCCATCGTTGGCTTACTAGGAATATTACCTAATTCTCAGACGTCCATTGTCGCCAGTCACCGACCTGTTACGCTGATTTTCATTTGATCGAAGGTGTTTGAGAAACTTGGTTTGTAAGTTCCAAGTTGGGCCGTTTTGCTCGGATGGCTGGACTGCTGTCTGCCTGCCAGTTTGTGTACAGAACTGGTTTTGGTTGTGACGCATTGTAGTCTGTGTCACACCATTAACAGGACTTTACAGCTTGATCAATCGACAGTCTGAAGCACGCCTCGTATAGCTGGACTTCAGCGTAGCATTTGACAAGGTCAACCACACGGGTCTACTGTACAAGTTGGAGTCATCTGGTGTGGGTCATTCGTGATTTTATTTCTGAGCGAAAGCCAAGTGTGTCTGTTGATGGTTTTTTGAGTGTCTCTGTCGCGGTGGCTTCGGGTGTCCCTCAGGGTAGCGTATTTGGCCGGCTGCTAATTTTTCTACACATTAGCGACATGCTCTCTTCCCTGGAGAACACGACAATAAACTAAGCTGACGAATCCACTTTGATAGCGGTGATACAACCACCAGCAAGCGCAATATCGTTGCCGAATCTCAAAATAGGGACCAATCGAGCATTTATGAATGGTGCTCCGTCCGAAGTATGCCGCTAAATAGTGGCAATACTTAATCTACGATTGACAGTCGGTCTCGGACATTTATACCCCAGCATCCAGTTTTGAAAATAAATGGCACTTTGGTTCTGGGGTTTAGCACCCTGGAGATTCTCGTTGTTGTATTTGATGGGAAGCTTACTTTTGAGGTGCATATTAGGCGTCTCGTGTCACGTGCTTTGAGTATAAGGCCGGCGCTTCACTGGCACAACCGGCGAAGCAATGCGATTTTTGTGAGGGACATGCCCCTGTTAGCGATAGTGTGTTGCCCGATCAGGGTTGCGTCGGTGGGAAAAGTAGATTGCTGTACCCGATGTTACGTTTTTTCATGTAACAAATTTGTTGCTTGTTGCTTCGACGGGGCCCCTGCCTAAGATTAGGTTGATGTGTACGGTATAATCCGTGTTTAGTGACAGAGATGGAGTCCGTATATGCTTTTATGCTGCCCAGCTATGTTGGAGTATTGCTTACTGGTCTGGGCTTCGGCTGCTGACAGTTTGTTTAGCTAGGCTGTGCGCAGAGAGTGATCTGGTGAATCTGTCCCGTAGATGAAGGGTGGCCTGCTTCGGTATGTTTTATAAGGTATACAACAATTGGAGATATTGCAAGGTAGTATTCTTCTAGCCGTGCTTTCAAGGTCTTTGGGAGAAATACGGTGCACGTTCTGCTGCTTATGCCAACTCTTTCACACTGATGATTGCTCGTTGCCATACTCGTCATGCAGTTCAGTCGGTGTTTTCTGCCTGGGTGCATTTTGGTCCAAAATTCATTGCCGGGATCGGATTTCGGTCGTGCTGGTCTGCGGGCGTTGAAGTCAGCTATTAATGGCTTTTTGGTGGATATTTCTTGACAGCATTTGGGACTTTCCGGCTTTGTAAAATACTTCATTTGGGTTGCAATAGCTGTCAGTAGTAGCAACAGCATGAAGTTGTAATATTAATAAGAATAATATTAACATTTTGCTGCAATGACTCACGCTATTCGCAATAGCTTAGGTCAACGCTTCTGCACACCTTGTCAGTGGCTGCGACGTGTCGAGGGTTCCTATGCGAGTGTTCAGTCGAATACGTCTAATTTCCATATCTAGCTTCCGACAGTTATATCTCTAATATGAAGAATTTTTACATAAAACTGTTTACCTCATAATAATTTTTACATATCTATTTTTTCATCTTTTTTAAATATCATGTTTTTGTTTTTAATCATGGTACCACCCTTCTCATCCTCAACATCTAGACTGATATACGACTGATTATGTGAAAGTGATCTGCAAAAAGTGGATCTTATCTTTCAAGATAGCTATTGAGAATAATTGTTTTGATGGTCGAAACTTGCAACTGGACACTGTTTGAGATAAACGTTACAACAAAATAGAGAGGCATTGCTCATTACAATTCCATCTAATGATAAATTCGCATCTGCAAGTCACATTGAAGAAATTAACTCGTTTGCATATGTATTAGATAAGTCACTGAATAGCACAACTATAGCACATATTCATCATCCCTTTTTTTAGAAAACAAACTAGCAGTGAAAAAAATAGAACTTAACTAGTGGTGCATTCTGTTGGGGAGAGACGTACTTTTTTAAAATTGTAAACTATGTTACAAGTATGAACATGATTAAATTGTGATGATCAATTTTCGCATTTTATATCTCACTTAATTAATCACTTTGCGAATACTTTGAAAGTCGTGAAAGCTATTTTAATGCTTTGCTGGATTATTTAAAAGTGCCAAGAAACATATATTCCCCAAGCACAGTACTACCCTGCAGGAATTTGTGCTACGGAATAATACATACCGAATATAAGATGAACTTTTGAACACGAGACTTTTCCTTTTGTCCCTAAGGGGTTCAACCCAGATTTTTCGAAACTTTTTCGTTTGTGGGTCAATTGTTTTAGAATTTGCACAGTAGATGTAATTTTAAGAAATAAATACATTTTGCTCGTTTAACTTTTTTGATTTAGGCCTTAGTTTTTGAGATAATGGGAAACATATACATGCGTATAGACTTTTTTCTTCAAATTTCAAAAGAATAGAAGTAAATAAGTTTTCAAGCTAGAAAAAAAATGACAGTCTTGGAATCCTTAAAACATTCCTAGCAAAACTACACAGTCGGATTTATCATTTTCTATTTTGTTTTCCTTTGATGTGCGATTTTCTATCGCTAACTGAAATATAGTAAAACAAAAGCCAAATTTTCGGTTTTGAGCTGTGATAAAAAATATTAGGGCATAAATGAAAAATGTGGCGGTGTAGTTTTATTGAGAATGCTTCAAGGATTCCAAATATGTCTTTGTTTATTTCCTAGCATGAAACTTGCTCGACTTCTATTCATTTTTAGGTGGAAAAATTATATTTTACAGGATAGGCAAAAAATATGAAATATTGTGGTGAAATGTCTTATGAAATGTCATATGAATGAATTTTTAATGCTGTATTCATGTTGTATTAGCATCTGAAAATAACATGCATGCATCATCTCATGATTTTTAACCCTCTCCACCGGCCCCCCCGTTTGGACCCTTCTTTGGGGGTCCTTTTTTACGGATATAGGTATATATATACATATATATGTTTCCCATTATCTCAAAAACTAAGACCTAAATCCCAAAAATAGTACCAGCAAAATGTGTTTTTTTTTTCAAAAATACATATATAGTATTAATTTCAGAACGATCGGTCTACAAAAATAATTTTTACCCCCTGCCCCCGCCCTTTTGAACTCCTAATTCGGGAGGGTTCTATAGTGCCCCTTGTCCCATAAAATATCAGGCCACACTTTCCCACTACCTACGGACTCTTTTTCAGCAACAAACAAAAAATGGATAATTTTGACCAAAATCGCTGGTTTTCGCTGGATTGATCCCTTTAAGGTAGACAAGATAGGCAGCGTCTACCCTAAATGCAGTGCACTAGTTGGGTAATTTTCTCCTTTGACAAAATATAAATATTATCCAACAAAATTATGATGCTTAGTTTATATGGCTAACATGGCTTGAAGCCTTTTCATTACTGGCAAATTTTTTTATAATGCTCACCCTGCGTTTTGTCGCACCATACACCATCACAAGACGTACCAATATTACGAGCCCACACTATGCAGTCGTACACTCAACTTATGACCGGACGGTCAGCTCGCACTCTGTCTACGTTACCGTATCTTTACTACAGACTTGCACTGTATACCGGGACGACGTGTGATTTGAATGTCCGCTCATGAGATGAGCATGTGCTTGCATTATATAGCTCCAGAATAATTAATAACGCTCTACTGAGATGAAAAGTTTCTGGTGTTCGTGGGCAGCGAGGCGATCGTAACATAGGCATAGTCCATTATATGCAAATTCTCCTTCATATCTCTTATCTGAAGACCTTGTAAAACGTGTCCATGACTGGCGCAGGCTCTAGCCATTGGCCTGCACAGCCTGTACACACACGCAGTCTCTTTAGTCGATCGTTGACGCTCAATTTACACACCATGTTTGTGAGGCTCAATCAATTCACACTCCTTTACTGTTTGTTTGTACAAGATAGGATGTTTAGGACACCGTTTAATAACAAATGAAAAAGCTTTGTTGTGTATATTTTATGTATCGGGCTCATTGTTGGCTCCTGTGCAGATGCTGGAGCGCATAGTTGAGGGCTCCAATCCATTTCCCAGCGCCTTGTTTGATAATTTCTCAGCCGACGAGCTCAGCAGTTCCGATGAGGATTATCCAGACTGCGCCGATGATTGTCGGATCACTGACCAGAGCCACGTGGACGATGATTATGACCTTCTGCTCACCGAC
This sequence comes from Parhyale hawaiensis, assembly GCA_001587735.2. Lineage (NCBI taxonomy): Eukaryota > Metazoa > Arthropoda > Malacostraca > Amphipoda > Hyalidae > Parhyale > Parhyale hawaiensis. The sequence continues at coordinate 47,119,223 of LQNS02000211.1, forward strand.
TGCCCCCATGGCATCAAAGCATGCAACTACAAGGGCTGTAATTGTAGCCCTCCCGACAGCAACGAGGACCAGGCGATGCTTGCCAATATGTGTGGTTGCCCCCACTTAGCCAATAGGGGCAGTCAGGTATGCCATCACTGTGACCTTCCAGCTCACAAGGACAGCCAAGTTGCCCGCGGAATTCCTTCCAATGAGGACACTCACGTACCACAAAATGGCGACCATGCTTTGTCTCAAGAGTTCCCAGGTATCGGCGAGTCTTGCATTAACCGTCGATGTGTCGCGACTTCTCATTCCAGTTTGGGTAACAGGCGCTGCAGAGCCATATCGCCTCATTCCAGTGACTCTGGAAGCCATGAACTCACCTCCAAAAATGTCAGTGCTGGAGCCAACACAGATTGTGGTCTTTATCCCTCAACGTGCTGTGCACGTCGTGCCGAGTGTACATCCGAGCTGCTGGCTAACCTTTACTCAAGAAGAAAACGTGTCACAGAATTCCACGCCAATAGTTTGGACGCTTGCCTTCATCGTCGAGCGAGCTTAGGGGCAACAGAGAAAGACGATATCACGTCTCACTTGGCTGCTTACATGTGCTCGAGCAGAGATCGTGACTGCGCATGTAATGCTTCTTGTAGCGATTACACGAACACTTCCCTGAGCGACGGCCAACAAGGAGAAATTATCGCATTAAATCGGCAAGATGATAATGATAGCAGCGTCTCTATTGGTGACGATACTTTATGTCTTAGAAAATCCTGTGTGGTTTGCTGCTGTATGACAAAAGAGCAGTTTCATAGACGAAGTGCAAGTGTTGCTGCCCGTTTGAATGAAGAGAGGATATACGATGCACGCACTCACAAGGGCGTTTGCAGCACCGAGGTGGAGCGCCACAGCATCAGCGTTTGTTTGTGTTGTTGTAAATGTTCGAGTGTAAACAGGTTTGGGTGCTCCACTGCAACCCTAACAGTAGCTCGCCTTCCGAGTGCCTCATCTTATGATGGGGTCTCTCACCGAGGACGGAGGAGAAAACGAAAGAAGGATGCCGCTGAAGAAGACCAAGCCTGTGAAAACGATGTCGGGCAGAGGGCCTTAGACTTCAAAACCAGTTCGGATCTTGCAAGCCAGGGTACAGGCGACGAAAAAGAGTCACTGTCAGCCTCCTCAGCAGGTGCACCGAATGACCTTATGCATCCAGAATGTTTCGTGTGTTTCCGTCAACATGGCGATGTTGACGACGACGCAACATTCGTAGACTATGGCATCCTGCCGGAGTGTCAGCACAGCTTCTGCAAAACCTGCATCACTCTCTGGCTGCAGCAATCTGCTGTTGATAGATGGTAAGTTGAATATGGCTGCAGTATGGAGAGTTGACTGTTATTATTAGGGATACCGGAAAGTTCTGACCCGATTTTTGTTAGGAATAATTCTTGAAAGCAATATTGCTGACAAATCTTTATTGCCTTACAAAATAATCACCATCATTAGTCTATGTACATGGGAGTTTTTTAATTCCCCTTTCAAAATAATCAACATCTTTGGAAGAAATTAAATTCTGCTTCAACCTCGTGAACATTAATGAATCTTTTCCCACTGATGAAATACTCTCAAGAACGGAATAAGTGAAAGTCTAATAGAGCGAAGTCTGGCGAGTATGGAGGGTGAGGAAGAACTTCCCAACTTAATGACTTTATTACCTCCGCCAAGGAGGTCATATTTTTGCCGAGTTTGTCTGTCAATCAGTCTATCTGTCACCAAGATAACTCAAAACGTTATAGACGAATTTCAACGAAACTTACAGGGATTGTTAGGTATGTTAGGAAAACAGATGATTAACTTTTGGTGAAGATCCGTTTATCCATTTGTTTGTGTGCCTGCCTCATTTTTTCTGAATGCCATAACTCAAAAAGTTATGGAAGGATTTTATTATGAAATTTGCATCAGTTGTTAGGTATATTACGAAGGGTAGATGAAGAAGTTATTGTGACGATCTATCTATTCGTTTGTTTGTTTGTCTCTGTGTTTGATTTTATGCTTTTTACCTATATAACTCAAAAAGTTACGAACAGATTTCTATGAAATGATCATGAATTGTTCGTAATGTTGATCTACATAAGTAATCAAATTTTGGTGATGTTTGGTTGGTCCGTGAGCTTGTGTGTTTGACTAATGTTCGTCAGAATGTCTGTTAGAAGCTAAACTCGAAAAGTTACGGATCTTCAACAAATAACGGAAGCTGCTATTGCCGTCAAAAGGCAGAAATGATTAGATTTTAGTGTTGATACAAAGTAAAAATGTTAGTTTCAATACAATTTGAATATATCATTACCTTTGCCTGTCTCGCTTGGCGGACGTATGCCCTCTCAGAGTGCTCTAGTTTTTTTTCTTGAGTCTGTTTGGCAGAATGAGGTCTAGCGTTATCGTGTTGCAAGATGACTCCTTTTCTGTTCACTAGAGCAGTACATTTTTTTTGCAGCGATGCATTCAGACGTTCGAGTTACTGACGGTAAAGTTTTGAAATCCCAGTTTTTTATTGCTTCAACTACTCAAAACTAACCTTTGTGGAATTCACAACATCCAATTACGCGTATGATTCACTTTGAAACTTTTGTCTTCCATGGGCCACGGATGTGTTTGGGCTATCGACAGCAGTAGATATAACTAAATGTGAAGTTTAACTGAGTATCTGGCATCTGATTTGACCTTGCGAGCAGCCGTCTAGAATCAATCTGATGTTTAAGTTTGGTTGAAGAAAAGTGGAGAGAACTTTCTGGTACCCCTAAGAAAATTTATATGGCAAGATAACTGAAAAAATTGATACAGTATGTGACTGCGTAAATGTTTTTTACGATATCCGTGTTGCCGTAATTACATACAAGCTTATGGCTTCACTGGAAGGTCGTAAGCTAAGTCAATTTATGTATCCCGTACTGACACAATACTAGGCCGTCCAGTTGAGTTAGACGCAGTAAATCAATTGTTCAAATATTAACCTTGCGTTCCAGGGACAAACCGCTTGTTAAATTGATATCCTTCAGGTCGTTACCAAATCAATAAAGACCTCGCACCCGCTAGTGCCGCAGCGTATATGTGCATTGCTAAGTTACACCCATTGCCTGGGTGCAAAAGGCAGCTAAGTGCAGCACAGATGGAGCTGGGACGGTCGACGCCTGGAGCCAAATTGGTGTTCGATGCAAATGCAAATTAGGACCGAGGCAAACAATGCGGCGGCTGCTGGAGCGGTGGCAACACGCGGCAGGCAATGGACCTTTGTCATTATTGTAAGGTCAACATCCGCCGTACGTGCCATTGTCGTCGCAAATGACTGTGTAGTGATAGTGCGGTGTGTAGAGAGAAACATGGACGTACATATATAGTCTCCGTAACGGTGGCGTCGGCCTGCAGATGCGTTGCCATCCCTGTAAATTTGTACAGGTATAATAACGCACCGAGTAACTTATGCGAGTTTGGCAAAATTCGTCCAAGACGGATCAATAGAGTTGGAGAAGTGAGAGTAGAAACTGATGTTAATACAGTACAGTTTTTTTATTATCGGACATTTCCATGGGGCGTTGTCCAGCCGTAGTGAATAGCCATCGTGTGCCCAATGAAAGTTCTGAATCATTTGTACCTGAATAGTACCAACCAGTAGTACTTGTGAAGTTCTTCGGACAAGCTCCAGGTGGCGTGGTGCTCCCAAGATGCCGATAGTCTCAGATCCTACATACGGGGATGTCATGGGGCCGATAATTTCAGATCCTACTTACGGGGATGCCATGGTGCCGATTATCTCAGATCCTACATACGGGGATGCTATGGTACCGATAGTCTCAGATCCTACATACGGGGATGCCATGGTGCCGATATTCTCAGATCCTACTTACGGGGATGCCATATGGTGCCGATAGTCTCAGATCCTACTTACGGGGATGCCATGGTGCCGATAGTCTCAGATCATAAATACGGGATGCCACGGTGCCGATAATCTCAGATCCTACTTACGGGGATGTCATGGTGCCGATAGTCTCAGATCCTACTTACGGGGATGCTATGGTGCCGATAGTCTCAGATCCTACTTACGGGGAATGCCATGGTGCCGAACAGTCTAAGATCCTACATACGGGGATGCTATGGTGCCGATAGTCTCAGATCCTACATACGGGGATGCCATGGTGCCGATCGTCTCAGATCCTACTTACGGGGATGCTATGGTGCCGATAGTCTCAGATCCTACTTACGGGGAATGCCATGGTGCCGAAAACAGTCTAAGATCCTATATGCGTGGATGCCATACCTTTGATACGTTTGATGATATTTCGGACGAGGTCCAGGCGACGTTACACACGCCGCCCATCTTGTGCAGAGGTGATGCTGTAGTCCGTGACCAGCGGGGTGGCTAACAGCGAGTTATCCCCACAGTTCACGTAGCCGCTTACAGCAGGTTTATCTGGCACTTTCGGTAAGCATGCGTCCAGTAAGTGTTTAAATTTCGCAGTCTCTGTACCGGTGACATTTCGAATGTGACGAGGCATTTTGTTGAATAATCTCGCCCCTCGGACTACGAAACTATTAGAA
>LQNS02000211.1:47140012-47151044 GCA_001587735.2 Parhyale hawaiensis
AGCCATAGTAAAACTCGAGCATTTCCCGGACTGATAGAGCCATAGTAAAACTCGAGCACGTCCTGGACTGATGGAGCCATAGTAAAACTCTAGCATTTCCAGGACTGATGGAGCCATAGTAAAACTCTAGCATTTCCAGGAATGATGGAGCCAGAGTAAAACCTAGCATTTCCTGGACTGATGGCGCCATAGTAAGACTCTAGCAAATATTTCCTGAACTGATGGAGCCATAGTAAAACTCGAGCACGTCCTGGACTGATGGAGCCATAGTAAAACTCGAGCATTTCAATTAATTATCGAGAAGAACATTACAGTACTTAGTCAATGCGCTCGCAGACGAAATAAAACAAAAACACAGAAGAGAGTTGGAGTCGTAAGCTCCTTGAAATTCAATGTTTACCTCACTGAAACTACAGCGATGTATGGAGAACTGTGGGCCATAAGCTAGTATCTTAGCTATAAGAGTGCTCCGTTAATATGCAAACTCCGTTCAGGGTTGCTCATTTGTTGTATAGTGCTAGGAACACTGCACATAAGTACGGTATAGCAAGTTTTCTCGTGTGATTGCAGCGGGTCATTACATTTACTCTAGAATATGTTGCCCGGGACTGCGGAATCCATCCAACAGGGGCTTTAAACCGAGAAAACTAGAGAAAGCCAGGCCCCTGATCCTAAGAAAGCTGTTGGAGGGAAAGCCCCACTAAGCGGCATTTGCCATGAACTGTAGTGATTTCTGAAGCCATAATTGCTGAATAAAAGAGGAAAAAAAAGAGTGGTACAACTCACTTGGCAGTGCATTCAACCATCCAAATTTATAAAAACAAGTGATGTTGGCCCAAGGCAGTGTTTTACTAACGTCGAGGAAAGACATGCACTGTATAATATAGTTTATATGCTGTCCCTGTGGCTATCTCCCAACTGGCAGTTGGGACAAGACTCGATTGATTTAGCTGTCTCCTGTTTTAGGAGTTTTACTTTCCGTCTCTATGCAACTTTCCAAGCGTTATCTGATCGCCACTCTGTGTCTCATAAGTATTGTGCCAGTTGTCCATGTATTAAAAAAAAAGAATGCCTCCATGATATTTTTATTATTTACTGTTGCCAGAAGTGCACGCCTTCGGTCCGTTCGCATGAGCAGTAACGGCCGCATGACCCAATTTATTGCGGCCTTTTGCTTGTCCCGTTGCTGGGTCGCAAGTGGCCGCAACTGCCTCACTTTCGATTATTGTTTTCTACCCTTGTCTGTTTTCACCTGTAATTCGTTGTCGGAAGTCGTGTTCGGCCACATGGGTCTACAGGCTGAAGCCAGCCGTAATAGGTTTTTCGATGGATTTTCCTTAGAAGCGTCTTGGGCTTCCTGGTGCTGCATAAAGCTTCATTTGAGTTTCATTAGGTGTCCGTGGAGGCCCGGGTGTGTAGTTTTAATAGTTAATTCTAGGGAGCACACTGAGAGCGAATACCTCCGTCAAGCAAGGCAACGGTATAGAAAAATTCCCATTGGTTCTGACACCACGAGTTTCTTTGTATCAGTACCAAAAACTATTCATATACGTCTTTCAATAGTATTTAATAGCTTTTGTAATTTTTGTGAAGATCTGTTCATAACTTTTTGAGTTATTCTGCTTACAAAATTATGACAAACATAAGTCAAACACACAATCGGACCAACCGATCATCACCAAAATTTAACCATTTATGTTTTTCAGCTTTACTAACAAGTCCTGTAAATTTCAAAATGACCCATCGATAACTTTTTGAGTCATTGTGCTAACAAGCATAAAATCAAACACAGCGACAAACACACGAACGAACAAACAAACAGATCAACACAAAAATTGGTCATGTACTTTTCGTAATATACCTAACAACTCAAGTAAATTTCAAGAAAATCCGTCCATAACTTTTTGAGTTATGGCACTAAGTAAAAACAGGCCGACAAACAAACAAACAGATGAACGGATTTTCACCAAAAGTTAATCATCTGTTACTGTTACCATGCTTAACAATCCCAATACAGTTTATAAAGATCCGTTCATAACTTTTTGAGTAATCTTGGTGACAGTCAAACAGATAAACAAACAAATAGACAGACAAAGAGACAGACAAACACGACAAAAACATAACCTCATTGGGGGAGGTAATTAACAGAAGACCTCAGGTAGCCTAGCTCTACAGTTAGTCATTGAGCTACAGTCCTCGCAGAGACCTACACCCTGCAGCATAGCACTACTTCATACAACAAGAGTGTGACATTCATTGAGCCAAGGTCCTCAAGACATATCCTCGACTAAGCTCCGAATAGACATTGCTTACACACACGACACTGTTGCCTCGATATCCTCGTTTTTTTCTTTCCGACAGTGGATTTGAGAAAATGCATGGTAATAAAACGCACGCGTGATGGCTGAGCGATAAAAAACCGTATTTATTGCTAAGGAATAAGCTCTAGTAATTACAGCAAATAACCATTGATATGTAAAAACATACAAGCAGTGATGGCCAATATATCCATTGGAAAATGCGTTGTATTTCAAAGCGTACTGGAATGCATTAAATCCCTCCCATGGAGTATGCATGTTGGCTGATACAGTCATAGGGTAATGAGAATTATGAACGGTCTGTTGAATCAACTGGTCTTAACCTGGAGGTATTAGGAATCGTCAGAATTGACTGAAGTCAAACCCACTCGTCCGAACATTATGCAGCTGCCTTGGCTTTCCCTCAATGAAGCACATTTTTGGTGTTAACCTTTTTTTATTATTTTATGCAGGAGACGGCCAGAAGCACAGCAATACTCCGCGAAATGGAGTTTCCAGTGTCTCAAGCGTACTCGGGCTGCTTTTACCACCTGCAACACGATTTAAAGCGACGACACCAATGCTCTTGCCAGAGGTGTCGGAGGTGTGGGCTCGGCTTAAGTCGACTTTGACGAGCGAATCGAACGCGCCATTAATCCCCTGCAGGGCTGAGCGGGGCTCCATGCGAGCTGTTTTCCATTGATGGCTTAATTTCGGTGGCCAGCAAATTTTGGGGGCTTCCGGCCAGTGTCGCTGACCTATTTCTGGCAGGCTTTATGGTCTTCGGTCCTTTGGCTCTCTCAGTTATGGTAATAATTATTAAAAGCTAAAAACAAGAACTTGCACTCATACGGCCGCGCCCTTACTACCTCGTTAGGCATATCTTATAGAGTAACAGCGAGTTGACAAGAATATAATGTATTCTTATATATGAAACAACCACTGCACTGATGAGTGAAGGCAGTGCACATTTGTTAATAAAACTGCCCTGGCAATAAATATTCATCCATAAAACTGCACCGACAATAAATATTCATCCATAAAACTGCTCTGGCAATAAATATTCATCCATAAAACTGCCATGGCAATAAATGTTCATCCATAAAACTGCCCTGGCAATAAATATTCATCCTTAAAACTGCCCTGGCAATAAATATTCATCCATAAAACTGCCCTGGCAATAAATATTTATCCATAAAACTGCCCTGGCAATAAATATTCATCCATAAAACTGCCCTGGCAATAATATTCATCCATAAAGCTGCCCTGAAGGCAGAGCTTTATAACCAAAACTACACTGAAGGTAAAGATATGTCATAAAAACTTCCCTGCCAGCAAAGGTTTATCTCCAAAAATGCTCCATGAGTAAAGACTTCTCACCGTAATTGCCGTGCCAGTAGAGAATTATCACCAAAACTACCCTGACATCAAAGATAATGTACACAGAGAGTGAAGATAGACCGCCATTTGTAGCAATGAACTCATCACCGTACCGTCAAATGCACCTAGGAAATTACACTAGTACATGAAAAAAAGCATTCGACGTGCAGTAAGTGCATGCACCGCAATTACAATAGTGAAATACTATATTTAAGACTAGCTTCTAGAGTAAATAGGTGCGATTATAGTGGATGATAGCTCAATGATGGTACAGTACCTGTTTTTCGGAAAGAAACTTTGCAGTAGTAAATATCACCGAGTTAAAGTTTAATACTGGAGTATAGAGAACTTGTCGCCTACAAAAGGCATAAAGTACAGTAGTGTAGCGGAATAGATTATACATCATATATTAATTTTTTATACAGTAATGCACCAGTACGCCTTCAAATACGAGCGAAAATATTTCTACTTGCAGGGCACAAAAGTCATCTACTTGAGAAAGAGCTTATTGAAAACCCAGAGAAAACTATCTAGTCGTTGGATTCAAAATGCTTTACGTGAGTTCTAGAGCTAGGTAGACAAGGGACGAAATACTCCCTTTTCCAAGGTAATAATATCAACGATCTAAGTGAAAACAAATATTGTACGGTAAGGAAATACTTGCACTAAAAAATAATAGGTACCTGACAGAGACGTTAATGAGCACTTCCGAGACAGCGAAAAAAAAACTTCAAATCTAAAAACTGAAGACTACTCTCAGCCAGTAGTTTTGTCCCGTAGTTCGTGGTGAAGGTCTAGATTATACTCCCCTCCGAAGTTGTCAGGGCAGAGATCCACAAACAATGCGTTTAAAAATCGCCTTGATAAACATTGGGCGTAGCACTCTCCACAGCCACGAATTCCCTCTCCAGAGGTCGCAAATTCTTAACGGCCAAAGTTTGAAAAGCTACCCTACTCCCATTATATTTTATGCCCAACTTTCTTAACGTCTTCGAGCTCCGTGGATCAGTAGCAATAAATAGTGCTAGCAAAATCACCTCTTTCGCTGAGTTTTTTCTCTTCTTTTCTTTCATAGATGTCTAAATCATTCTAACACAATGGCAATACTATAGCTCATAGAGGGCCGGGGCGTAAATCCCGGCTGCTCTTTGGGAATGGGCCTGTTGGTCTGGCTTCTGCCAGTTATCTAATCTAAAAAACCGTCACTGGATACAGTAGATACCTATAGCTACACACAAGACCAAACTCCAATAAACTCTTCTATTAGAAAAAAAAAATAAAATAACAATCGTCTGTGAAATGACAACAGGCACCCGTTCTCGCTTTCAAGCGTCCGGGGCATCTTTCATTTCCCTCGTCTTATATGATTCTTTCCTTTTCCTTGCTTCTACAGCTGTTCTTTCTCGTGTTCTTCCCCTCCCATACTTGGGTAAATCCCAAGTCAATAGTAAATATTGTCCCATGTATTAGTTTTAAGGTTGTTACTTATTAGAATGAATACCTCGGGGTGCAATGCCTTGATTTGTTGAGCACTGCATTCATATTAGGAAATGAACGATTTTTCTTTTTTTTTCTTTCGTTCCTTGTCTGGGTTTCAGTTCTTTAGCGTAGCAGTCGTCCGTGCATAGTTTATTAGTTTCTTCTTTTGCTGTATTAATACCCCGTTTCAGTGTCAGGCTTAATTCAACTTACGTATATAACAATAACAACAATATTTAGTTTGTTGAAACGCATAAAATATTTGCAGTAAAGCATTTTGATTCCATTGACAAGACAGTTTTTCTTTCAGTGATATTTTTAACAAATCGACGTACTCGCACTTATGAAGCGCAACACAGAATCTGTTACTTATACAGAGACCAAATATATATATATATATATATAAAACTTCTGCGTTTACAATATGAGACTCACAATTTTTTTGTGGCTGTTAACTATTCAGAGAACATGCAGATGGCAATAACAGGAAATAACATGTCAACCACTATCAAGCTCTGTTTGCTACGGCTGTCGAATATGAGAAATACTGAAAGTTCTATAATCACTATTTTGAAACTCTTCTTATCAGAAATATCGTTGCCACCAAACGTAAGAAAATGTCATAGCTTCTAAATAGCCGGTAACACAATGTAACAAACTTTTATAATTATTTTGTTCCTGGGTACAAAGTGTGTTTTCTTAACAATCCATTATAGGCCTAAAACAACAAGAAAATAGCTGTTGTTCTACAAAAATTTTAATTATGTCATCGGGAGAATGATATTGTAAAATTTGTCTGTTGTCGAGGATTACGCCAAAACGGGATGCAGAATGTCTCTCAAAGCCGAAATCTTTGACGGTCATCTAGAAAATTCTAGGAGAACACGGGAGTTTACTCAGAGGAGCGAGACGAGCGCTTTCAATTAGACACCTATGGCGGATTTTGAACGTCGTTACCAACGATTACATGATTGATGAGGGGACTACATTTGAGGTTTGTTCGAGAAAGCGATTTGCAGTACACTCGCAAATCGAAAGAAACTACTCATTTCTGAACCTTTTTCATTGTTTTTACTGTCTTTGTCCATTTACCATGCAAGTGCTTTTCATAAGACCGCATGAACGACGATATATAATTTTGTTGTTTTGTAGGTACGACTTTTTTCTTGGCTGTAGTCATAAAATCAAAGTCTGTGACGACTGTAGTCGTTTTTCCATATACATATAGGCTTGAAACATAAAAAGTTGTAATATCTGTAACCCTGAGAAGCCAGGAACAAAAATTTAGTTACATAGTATAATATATAAATTAAATCAACTATTTTAAATATTGAGGTGACGAATCTACAAAATTGACAGTGGCAAGTGGTTCAGAGCTACTGCAGCAGGGAGCTTGCTTACGAGCCGTCTTGAACAGTATACGAAATTACGTAGTTAATAAAATACTTGAACGTAGCTTCTAATTATTTACCAGCGAGTTTTTTCATAACTTTCTTTGTGTATAAACAAAAATAATAATTGATTCAAAAGCTAAGATCGACTACAAAAAAGTTGGTTTGCAAATAACATCTGAGGAAGTCAAGGATGTTGTCTGGCTAGCATAACCTGGATCACAAAACCCAAGACAAACTCTGAATTATCATTACCATGATCTGCAAAGATTGACTATCCATCAACACTCACTAAAATAAGGCAACGCTTAATTTACTGGCGAACTTGAAAATTTTTAATTTTTTAGGTAAGGCATGGGCAGGCAGCAAGCGTTAGTTACCTTAATTAAGGTAATTACAATTAATCAAAATACTGATTAATATAAGTAAATGGAGGGAGCAGAAGCTTTAATAATAAGGCTCTCGCAAGGTTATATCAATAAATGTACATAATATATTGCTAATATTACACTATAGGATTTATAATACATCATTATTAAACATCACAAAATCACTTCATTAACTTAACTTCTTTTTCTACTTTCAAAGCCGTCAAATCTCTTCTTTATCCGTAACATCAAATAGAGAGCACTGTAGGTGTAGTGCCGAGGTCACACTAGGTAATCGCGTGCTTAACTTATGAGCGTATGTTCAATGTTCAACTCGCATGTCCTCCCGATGCACAGTAATATAGTCGCTAGCTAAGATACCCACAGCAAGTACTCTAGTTGAAAGCCATGCGAGCTATAATATGTACTGTCATACCTATTGGATAATATTGTATGTAATAGTATTTAGTCAATCAGGTGAAATAGTGTTAAGCCATGCAGCTGTTTCATTGGGAAGAAATGACTGCATTTACCCTATTTTTATGTAATAAGCTGTAATATTAGCAGAAAACATAGTTATTATATTGCTCCTCGTGCGAGGGTAATCGTTAGCTGGTACTATATTGTGGTGCCAATTCAGTTAACTGGATTGGTTTGTGATGGCACTGAGCCTTGTTGATTAAGTTGTAAATTCATAGCTGTAATATTATTGAGAAGTTAATGTACATGAGATTTTCAATGTATGCTGTTATATAATAATCCAAGAACACCTCCCGTCCGTGGAGAATTACATGATAAATAAATATAAATTAAGTGTACGATTGCACAGCGTGGGCCCGATATTGAGGACTTGGACACGCGTACGCGGTGATTAGACGAAGTGTTGGTATTTTATATTACGTTGCTAAATACACATAATAGCTCTTTATTTACTGTATATGTCCGATTAAGTTACAAATTATTGCTCTTCCTAATAAACATATTTTATTGCTCAGCAGATACTGATAAAAATACATTTCTTACGGGCAAAATAGGTTAGGCTGTTAGTGAACGTTAAAAAGCGGGTGAAACAAATCTTGAAGGGGGGGGGGGAGATTTCTAAGCATCTCAGGCCTCGTATTAGCAGATCAGGACTTTGCTTTCCGGGATATTATTAACAGAAATTCTCATCCTGTCACTAACGTGTTCTTTCTGCATAGAAAGGTAAGTTGAAGTAATGTTGGGAAAGGCAGTCTTTTTTGCTTTATATTGTACTCCATTGAGACCCCCAAACGTCATACATGATTTTGTTCTTTAATTATTCAAGTGTAAACGTTTTACCATTATGACAGGCCACGACAATTTTTCTCTGTTTTCTGTAAAGTGCACTAAGTGGAATACTGCACAACAAATGCTACCTCTCTCCTATGTTAGCATTAAGTGTTGTTCTTAATCTAAAGCTGGAACACTTCAGGCTGCTGTGCTTTAAACATGTTGGACCCAGCCTCCATATGAGAAACACGTGATTTTGTTTGTTTGTGACATCTCATCAGAAACTTTCCGTGCCACTTGTGATCTTGTCGCTGGCAAGTTAAAACTTCCACTGAGAGCTACGGGTGCATGTAATTCACAGTTCAACAGTGATATTGAGAAAATAATAGATATTACCATATTGTTTAATAACCTTCCTTTATTTTAATATACTGTGTATTGATTCTGTTATATTTCCATCAATACTTCTTCCGATCACCCAATAAAGAAGCAAAGGCGTTGTCAACATTCACGAAGCCGTTGACTACACTAAAGGTTCATTTTTCACTTCGTGTTTGGTCACTCGGATGTTGCGATACCGCACATAAAAAGTGTTGAAAACTGTATTCATACTTAAGAATTCTGTTCTCTGACTTAGTCCCTTTAAAGATCACGTTATTCAAAGGAAAACTGTGTAATGCTAGCCTGTTAGACATCACACCAGTTTTGTCGAATTGTGTTTGCGCCCCGCCCCCCCCCCCTCCAAAACCATTTACTTAGGGCGTTCTCTCACCAAGCAGTTGGACCGATCAATTTCATTTGGTTTGAGTAGCTTTACTTGTCTGAAATTCAACATCAGAGCATTGAATTCATCAGCTTTTTGAACGAGTTTGAGGACCTAATCGCCACTATTTAAGTAGTGCGCTCAATAATATCTTAAATTAAAGAAAAAAGGAAACACCGGTAAAACTCTTCAACTGGCTATGTAAAAATGCCGCCCAAGCTTCCTACTGAAGTCTTCTCGGAAACCTACAGCCTGCAGTATAGCACAGCCTCAAGCGATAGCAATGTGGCGCACACAGAGCCCGAACAGACATAGTCCGTGGATCGCGGATACACATATAGACAGCAACACTGCGCACATACACTCCCGCTTACACTTTTCAACAACGCGCTGTGGTTGAAAGAAAAACGCTCTGGTTTCGAATACCACTCAGCTACCATTACTAGCTCAAACGTTTTCTGAGCGATACATAACTGATCCATGAAAGAAAACGGATCCATAAAACTAAAGTTTACAGTCAGAGGCTACTGGACCGTTCCCTGAGTAACCCATGAACCCAATGAAGCTTCCCTGCAGCTCGCGAGCTCCTGCCGGATTAATCATGCATGCATTGGCGGGCTCTGGTGAATCCAAAATAGCTTTAGAAGACAAAACACGCAACTCAATACATTGCATGAAATATGCAGAAGCTGCAGGGTATCTATCCCGCCTACCATAATCGTGTTTCTATTAAGTTATAGTTGGTTGTCGATGAAACTCATTTTCCTTCCTAGGGTTCTCACGAATGTAACGTTTATATATCTCAAAAGCTTGTACTAAGCTGATGCGTACTTTTAAGTGAGCATTTGTACATTTGGGTAGCATCACCGAAGGAGCGAGGCATGCTTAAATTTCGGTTAAACTGAACTCGAACTTTTTCCATACAGCTAGCTGTACTTTTTGCATCACTCCCCTGTCATTTGTGATATCACTTGTCGAATTAATATTTCGCGAGTTATACATATAGAATAATGGACTAATAACGGTAAAGTTTTTCCAGCCCAGAATTTGCCTTACGATTAACAAAACACGCGATCTGTAATATTAACTGCAAACAGTCTAAACTGAGAGGCGAATGTTTTTTGTTAAATACGATGTTGCTGTGCTTGTAACCTTCAGTTATTTACATGAAGTAAGCACACATGCAGTAACACATGCACATTTCGACTCTATATTCAAAAGTTTTATTTAACATTAAAATTTACAGAGAGAAAATATAAAAACAACTTGATTGTAGGGTACTAACTATAGCTTAGAACTGAATTCGCTTATATAGAAAAAGAACAACAATCCAGTGTATATATGATCAATCAGAATGAAACATTGTATAATCAAGAAGTGTTGGCATTGCTATATATATATATATATAATTATCAATAGATTCACTGCAAAATAGATATAATTACATGCCCACACTTCCATAACGGCGCCACTCTAAAAGTAACAAATGTTTCAGGAGCAGTGAATGTCTGCACCTCACACTTCGGTAATAAAATAACAATAACACACCACAGCTCACACTGTGTCAACACTACACATCAAAACGCGTAAAAATAAGTTAACAACAAATGGATGTATCTATAATAATTATTTTAAAACTATTATGAGTACGTGCAAAAGAGGTAAGAACGTGAGCCACAGCTCACGTCAATATTGCCGACAAATTTGATCGCATTGCAAGTGGTGCACCGGTGGGCATGTCACCGTAAACCGTTCGGCATGTCCCCGTGAACCGTTGGGCATGTCACCGTGAACCGTTCGGCATGTCACCGTGAACCGTTGGGCATGTCACCGTGAACCGTTCGGCATGTCACCGTAAACCGTTCGGCATGTCCCCGTGAACCGTTGGGCATGTCACCGTGAACCGTTCGGCATGTCACCGTAAACCGTTGGGCATGTCACCGTGAACCGTTGGGTATGTCATCGTATGTCATCGTATGTCATCGATGGTGTCTCTTCACAGCTGTTTGCAGATGATGCCGTTTTTTATATACATGACTATTGTTTTGATGCGGCCGTTGCGAAATTACGCAGTTTTATTAATGTTTTATTACAGTGGCTCAT
>LQNS02000211.1:47176035-47219848 GCA_001587735.2 Parhyale hawaiensis
TGTTGATGAGTTGTTCCAGGATCCTACCCCCACAGTTGTGTAGGATTTTCTACTCTTGGTGAAATCCAAGGTGCTCTTGGCCCCCCGCGCTGCATTTTTTCCATGTAAGTTTCCATGGACGAGATTTTTTCGAACAGTGTTTGTAAATGTAGGTAAATATTCTAAAAGAGGAATAGAATATGGGCAGCATGTGTTTGGTGCGGTCTACAAAAGAGGTTATCACAATATGGGTAATTACCGGCTATTCAGGACGATTTAGTTGCGTATAAGTGATACAAAATCTCTCACAGCAAATCGTCAAGTATTTAACTATTGACTCACCTCATCTTCATATTCCTGAATGACAAAGACGAAGTAATACAAAATGACGATGGTCGTCACAGTGACGACCAGTTCGTATTTAATTTCGTCAACATTCTTGACGAAGAGCAGGACGAGGCACTGGAACACGGCGAGCCCCATCGTCAGGGACACCCACACCATGTAGGGCCAGAAGAAGCCCACGCGGTTCTGCTCATGGAAGTTACCCTTAGGCGAGGAAATGTAAGTGTAGAGAGGACGTAAGAGTCTCCACGGAAACTGAGCCTGTACCGCAGCATCACCTCTCATGACAGCAGCCAGATAGAGACTGAGCCTCGAACAGACATTGTAGATACACACGCTTACTGCTGCCTATACATCCTCGCATGAGCAACAAGTAAATCCGGAGATACGTACCACAGACAGTTGAAGAGTTTATCAACGCAAATTTGGTACAGAAAAAATTTCCGAAAGTTATAGAACAACCAAGTCGGCAGGGCATAATGAAATAAAAAAGATGTTATTGATGATTATATGCGACGTTTCTCTTAACACAAATACTAGATACACAATCATGGAACATACTAAAGCAATAGGTATCCTCAGAAACGCAGAAACAAGTAGAACTTGTGACAGCGCATCAATTTACAGCGCATGCCTATAATTAAAGATTATAAGGAGATTTAGCGTTAGAATAAGGCAGGGATGCGTGACTTGACGTAATAAATTAATGCATCACTGGAGTAGCTCATAAAGGAGAACAAAGGTTTGCCCATATAAAAAGGAATGTAGCCATTGACACAGTAAAGGATTACGAGCAAAATATTGAACAGTACATTAATAAAAGATTGCCAGTAATATTTAGCGCTGGTACAGAGAAGGAATATCGCAAGTTTGAAACCGCAAGTGCCAAGCCAAGGCAGAAGTATTGGACGGAGAGGTACGGCGGTCATGTGAACTTTTTGGTATATAGTCCGTAGAGTATACCTGGTCGAGAATTAAAGAATAAGAGATGATCGTAGGTGGCATGATCAATGGCTCCTTTTGATTGTACCGGTCTTCTTGGCGTAGATTAGCGGATTAGACTAAATTTTGATGAGTCGCTAAGCAAGTTCATCACTTTGTCGTTGCAATATTTTTGTAGGATAACTATTCAGTTGCCTTTATCCGGTCTTATTGTAACTTAGCGTCTTATCAAAATTTAGTCTAACCCGTGAAGACTGCAGGTTTATACATAATCTACGCTAAGAAGATCAGCACAACCAAATATTATCTTCATTGAAATCAAAAGGGGCCATTGATCCTGCTACCTACGATCATCTCTACCACTCTAATTCTCGACCAGGTATACTCTAAGGACTACCAAATATTCACAAGACCGACGTACCTCTCCGTCCAATACTTTCTGCCATTGTCACCTGCGGCTAAAAACTAGAACAATTTCTAATACCTCATCTTGATTCCATTACCAGTAGTACGTACATAGTCCGAAATACTTTTTCATTCATTTATGAATTGCGGAGCCATCAGTATCCTGATAAGTCTATAATGGCTAGTTTTGTTATTCAATCACTTTTTACCTACATTCCGTGAGACAAAACCGCGAATATCGCATCTAATGAGTTATACGTTATAACCAACCTGTATTGAATCTGAATGAAGGAATATTGATGAAATTTAACTTCTCAGTAAGTAACATATTCGACGTGCTATCAAACTGCAACACGTAATTTAGCCCTTTGGTGCCAATCTGCTGCAAACAGCTGTGGAGGTTGTAACTTGTGATATTTAGGCCAAGTGGAGTGTGTTTTTAATTTTAAGTGAAAAAGCGTTAAATTTTCCTCTTTACTGGCTCACAATAGAAACAAAATCCTTAGATTAGAGCTACAAAAATATCACATGAGAGGATCCAAAGCTCTTGGCTTCACACACTGCAAATATGAATTATTTTACAAAAGGAATGGGTTAGTCATTTACTATGAGTATAAAGCATTAACTTTCTTACGGATAACATTATTTATACCCATGGCACAACCTCAGTACGATACCTTAGCCTAAACGTCACTAGTGCTGAATCCTGAAATTTTGTTCTGGGTTGGTCAAAAATTCTACCAGAATATTTGAAAGACTAAGCTTCAATTTTCAATGAAAAGCACCACTAATTTTCGCTAGGCTGGTTGCGTGGGGGTTTGTCAACCTCATAGAGCTTTTTCCGTTTCCTCGTCGCCAGTGTGGTGTGATTTAATAATAATAATATTTGAAACGGGATGAAATGATTCCCGTGAGCCATAGAGGCCTCCATATTAAATTTCGTAGGATTTGTGGTAATTGAAACCGTTGAAACGTGAGCGATCAGTTCTTTTGTAAATTATGCGGGCAACCATGCATGTACTGACCCATACGATGCCGCACAGTAGCATGCCGGTGACAATGAGCTGCAGCAACAGGCCCAGCATCGTCACTGTGAAGTTGGCCAGCGTATCTGAGGAGAGATGAGACAACACGTTCAATTATTCCTTGCATTTTAATACGAAAGCACTCTGAGAGCGCAAACCTCCGCCAAGCGAGGCAATGTTAACTAAAATTCAAATTAGTCCTGAAACTAAAATTTGCTTTTTATCGCCACAAGAATTTGCTTATTTGTGCCTCTCGACAGTAACAGCAGCTTCCGCAATTTTGTTGAAAATCCGTCGGAAACTTTCTGAGTTATGTTCTGACAAACATTTGACGAACATTAGTCTAACAGACACGCGGACGTAACGATTTTCACCAATATTTCACGATTTGTGTCTTTTATAGTATTGCTAACAATTCCTACAAATTTTCTGAAGATCGTTCATAACCTTTTGAGTTGCGTTACAATCATAAAAGTAAATATAGAGGCAAATAAACATACAAACAAACAGAATAACAGATCAATTTAAAAATTAGGTAGTTTGCTCCAAGTAACGATCCTAACAACTCCGGCAAATTTCATAAAAATCGGTTTATAACTTTTCAAGTTTGCTACTGAGAAACAAAAAGTAAACTAATAAACGGTTGAACGGATCTTCACCAAAAGTTAATCATCTATTCCTCCTACATATTTACATCTATTCCTCCCTGTAAATATTGTCAAAATCCGTTCATAACTTTTTGAGTTATGTTGGTGAAAGACAGACAGATAAACAAACAGACAGACAGATAGACAGAAAGATATACAGACAAAGTGATAAACACGATAAAAACAAGACCTCCTTGGCGGAGGTAATAATACCTAATGAGAAGATTTAATCCAGCTGATGTTTACTTATGCAGCGCCACACTATACATATAATCCCACGTTCATCTGATGAATGGGCATTCAACGGGCATGCTTTCTATTTAAGTACCTTCTCTGGGTATATTCGCTACTACCGTCCACTGTGTAACGGGACGACATCCGAGCCGAACGTACGCTCATATAAGTGGAGTGTGCGTTTGCCGAGAGTGCCCTCGGCACACGATGTAGTTATCTCATAATGTGATACTCTTTGGAACTGGATAAACTAAAGAGTGAAAACAATGAATTTTCGTTGTTTCTTTTACTAACTTTCACCGACGTAACCAGCGAGTCAGTGACGTCTTAATCGAGAGGAACTGCAGTTTGGATGCCTGCATACGAGTAAATACTTTTAGTTGTTACTTTTGTAGTTATTTTTATAAGGAGAACCCCGTTCTATTATTCGTAAGGAGAAATTTTCCTTGATTAAATTATATCGCAAAATCTATGCACACATACTTAAGTTTTTTTCTGTTGGCCCACTTTCAGTGAAACAGCGTGACCCAATAAGTATATATTTGTGAGGAAGTTTAGTCAGAATTGTATTCAACCTATTTTTGACGCTAATATCTAACTGATCATGCCCAATGAGATAAAAAGAAGTTCATTCTTGCTTTGCGGGATCTAGTTTCCGGGCGGTTCGTGGGTAATCGGTATCCCGTTAACGTGTGAAATTCGATTAAAAAAAGAGAACTGAATGCTCAACAGTGAAGTTCCTGACAAGTTAGCGATACAGTAATTGGATCAGATAATTACATTTCATACGAGCAAAGCGAATCAGGCTCCAGTGTAAGGAGGTACGCAAGTACCACTTACGTTCCTTTATGCTGTTCTCGAACTTGTAGACTTCGTTGGCCACCTGCCCCACCAGCACCAGCTGTCAGGGAAAAGAAATAATTCATATTAGTAGCTTTGGCTCTCATAAAATGACGGCAAAGAACTTGCGATAATCGTTCACTACTGATCGTACTTGGTCACTCAATATAGTAGGATAAACTGATGTGCCAAATCAAAACATGCGAAAGCAGCACCACGGTCCCTCTCGTTTAGTAAGTAATTCCCATCGTCCCTCGCATTCAGTAACAATTCCTATTGTCCTTCGCGACAAATAAAAAATTATCCCGAATGAATTCCTTTTATTTTACAGTCAACTATCAGCATTTCGATCCTCTGAATCATAACCTGTTTTCTTGTATCCTGTATACAGTCTTGCGGTACTTTAATTTTTTCGTCTCTATTGTGTCTGAGCTGTAACGCTCAATCACAGACTGATGCCCAATGCAGACGAGAAGCAAAAATCGCCGAGAATGGCATTTCGCCAACACATGCTCCACTAAACCTAGCGAAGAAGTTGCTTGAAGAGCGAGTTCAGCAGGATGCGTCTATGCGATTTTTTTTCGCAGCTTTGGGGTAATTCAAAGTTTTTCCCATTATCTGTTGACTACAATGGTATGCAACGCCTTCGTTTTTTATATAATTTTCGTGAAACGGACGCGATTGTAACTGCAATGTCAAAGGCATAAAATGCATTTGTCTCCAGGTTATAATTAAATCTTAAAATTACTGAGTACTATGCACGTTGACTAAAACACAGGCGTGCTAACAACCAATAAAATTTTTTAAACTAATGTTTACAATTTCTTTTCCATGCAACTTCTAAAAACTTTACTTTAGGACATTGCTACTGCAAAAAGCATTTTCCATATCTACGTGTGCATTGAAATGTTGTGCCGAATTTGACGATCCGACATTTTTGTCCGCTCGAAATCAGCAAAGATGTCGCTCGTCTGCGCACGGCTTAAGGAAGACACAGACGGGCAGTTCTTCAGTATTTTTGCAAGAAAATTTGTCTGAGTAATGACGTCACAGTCATCATTTCTTTGATTTCATCATAAGTTGGTATACAGGATACGAGTTTTATCTACGTAGCTCCAGCCGCTCGAAATTTCGTCATTGCATTGCTGGGAACAAATATTCTACTGGAGGGCACCTCCAGCCACCGTTGCTGGCCGTGAATGCCTGCCGTTGTGGCAGTAAAGGTAGCTGAGTGCCAGCCACTTTTACGGAGCAGTTAAATAGCCCACTGAACATCAGTACCAGCCAGCTCGCGGAATCTGCTAGGAAATTTTTGGAGCAAATTTAACAGCGAAAAAAAAAAAAAAAATCACGTTCAAGACGTGAAGGCAATTTAGGGGAGGGGGGGGTTGTTGGTATATAGAATACCCAGTGCTTTTTACCAGACCAAAAATCAGGGTCGTTGCAGAAGCTAAAACCACAAGTTAGCTGCTGACCCTCGTCCAAATTATCGCCTTTTCTGGAGATTGAAAATCTAAGATTTAGTAGATGTGGACGGTATGTGCAGCTAAAGCAGTTGAAGAAGAGCATGAGCCTGGTGCCTCGCACCTCCTCCCCCTCCTGCTACAAGCCAGAATGGCAGGCATAAAGGCACACAAGCTCCGGTAGGAATTAGTGAACGTGAGCGCTCCAGTAGTATATTTACTCCAAGGCTTAATGGCTAGAAAATTCTGAACCACAGCTCACTTGCTATAGTAGTTATGCCAGATCTGAGTGTATGCGCTACGCCCTTGGAATTTAATTGTGACGTCAAAATTACGTTATGCCACTGTGAAATACCAAAAATTCTTCGCTGCAACAGTGGTGTGACGCAATTGTGACGTCACAAACCTGAATATTCAAGGCGTAGCGATTGCACTCAAATCTGACACAACTATCTTCTGTAAATGAACTGTGCTCTGAACCGAGATGGCTTTCAAAGTGAAATCTTCTTGAGAGCCATTCTACTTTCTAGGACATTAAGAAGATGCAGCACATTGCCACGATTTAATGTATGACTTTCTCGTTGAAATTTTCTATCTCTGCTCAGTCCAAATATTTTCTCGTTATATGAAACTGTTCGTGGCACAACCCTGAGGTCTGAACGATGACTAACAGGAATCTCGAGCTAGAGCTGAGCTGCACATAGAAGCTGTCCGTTAGTGTTTCCATTAGTCTGTAGCTCAATGAAGAAGCTTAAGAGGAGAATCAATCGATGATAAGCAACGGGCATAGCTACTTAGTTAAATTAAAAGTGGCCCAGCGAAAAATAAAATCTATTGCTAACGTACAACGCTCCAATTTCAGGAGCAGCGACGCAAAAGGCAATTAATAAATCGCTACCTACGGACTCCCAAAGTATAAGATAAAGATGTCAAGAAGCGGCTGGCATTTTCAGGGGAGCGGGACCCTTGAAATGACAAGTCTATCTACAGAATATTAAAATTACATCAAATTGGAGATGGCAAGTTTACATACAGCTCACTCGACAGGGAGCTCAAATTGGACCTTCGACGTTTATCGTGTTCCCAACTTCAGACAAAAGTTCTGGCTTCGTTACTTTGAAAATGTTGCAAGTTTTAAAGGCAATATGATTATGTTGAGCCGGCTGAAAATTCCATTTTACAGAGCAGGATTGAGTTTCTGGAAGTCTCAAGGGTAACCGATTGCGAATCACTATCTGGAACTCAATTGAGCGGGTCGACGCCAGCGCACCTGCGTGAAGTTTCCAACGAGTGAAGCCCCAAAGGCTCAATTTGAGCGTCCAATCGAGAGTGCTCAAAGTGTAGTTTAAAAATGTGGTTGGCTACTATAATTTGTGGTTCTAAGGGACTGCTCTCTTATTCCCGCACAACACGATTCGTGATTAACCCTTTCGATACTGACGGTACGTATATGTCCGCATCAAAGTTTTGATTATTAAAACAAGTGCGTTGTTTCTTTCCCTGGAAATTTGGACAACATATTTAACAATCCGTCGGAAGTCAGTGGTAGTATTTTATCTACGACTGAACTAAAGTGTAGGTGAGCTCAAGTGACTACAATGATAGTGTCTTCTATGAGACTCCTACAGAACCTCATAAAAGAGCAAAATTTCCGTAGCGAAAGGGTTAACAAATATAAATGCATACATACATGTATCACCCAAATCAAATAAAAATAATGATATATATAAATCATATATATATTTATAAACACGACGGTAAGTATCATTGAAGTATGATGGTACTATAGTGGAATTAACTCTGCGATGATTACCTACATTCGGTATAAAACGGAACATTGAGACGGCAACAAAAATAAATTACAACAGGCAATCGGATCAGTTGGCCCAAAATTGAATGTTTTCGTTTATATCCTCACTTTTCTTTGTATGCTGAAAGATAAGTTCCCCCAAAGCATCGTTTTTCGGAAATAACATTACCATCAAAAGAAAGATCACGATAGGGCACTATAGCGACAGTTTTCATCCGAATGACATCTATTCGGTAAAAATTCTTAAGTGAAGGCATACCAGAATGTACCAGCATGAGATCCCATCTCAAAGTCCATTTAGTTTAATAGATGTATTTTTACAGTAAATAATAAAATGACGTGTATCTTGTACATTGATTCGATTTGAAAAATGGGTTTTCATAGTGAAGAATAGGCTGACAAGTTTAAGAAGATCTCACCTCCAAATTAATTAATATCATAAATTCCATAAGTGAGTGATAAGAAGTCATCTCACATTTTGATATAGTTTCATGCGTAAAGAATATAATGCAGCGAGCGAAAGTATCATGGAGAGTGTCTTGTATAAGAAATGGGCTCTGGCAGCTGATCACAGCACAACTGAGAAGGTCAGAGCGACATGCGAAGCGTCTGTGAGTTTGGATATCCTCTTCTTGGCCTTTGAGTTGTTAAATCTTGAATTAATGGACCCTAACCAATTTAAAACTGATATACACATGTGTAAACTCAACTTTGCATCACTCTTTGAGTTAAGGAAAACAAAATGATTCATTCAATCACTGCAGTATTAAAGTTGCCATTGAAACTTCCACTTCAACAAAAATAATCTAATCCTATTATCTGAGCGGTCCTGGCCGCAATCTGTTTGCGATTAACGCCTATAACTCGATCGAAAGAGATCAAGCGAACGCTTAGGGCTGAAATTGCGATGAAGCTATGGCTAATCAGCTTACATTATCTTGATCGATTCAAGCGAATCGAATATGCCTTACATACATCGTCATTAAAATATAGAAGATATCGCATAAGCAGCTAGCAGACACTTGTAGGTAATCGTGTACGCAAATAACATCAACGCACCAGTTGATGGATCGTATAATTGCGCCGTACATCAAAGGATCAGCCAAGCTTAGCGGCAATACGATTAGTTCCTGAGACGCTTCACTTTCCCATGTAGCAGCGGCTGCACCTTTGAATGAAGGGTGGAGATTGTAACCTGTAGGTATGCACGTCACCACCAACGAAGACCGTGACAAGCGGAATAAAGGTTTCATCGATTGGCCGCTGAGACAGAGACATGCAAGCCACATCAGCTTCAACTTGTCTGGACCTTTATTCACAAGTTTCATATTCATAATTTTGGATCCTGTTGGAGGTGTAGTCGCGAATAGATTACGCTTGAGACGACCGAACACTCAATCTTGTAGTGTGGAATTGGGCTTTCAGCCTTTTAGAAATAAAACCGTTGGAGATTACTTGATGATCACCTGTAACTCGATTCAGAGCAACGCTCCTGCCTAAAGGTCCGGATAAGTTAAAGCTAATGAGATTAGCTTCCATATATCGCAACGTACCTCCCACTCGGAGGCACCTATAAGCCCAACTCACCAGGGAGAGGAAGGTCACAAGGTAAGCGCTTTTCCGGCGCTCCAGGCACCAGCAGCACTTGTTCTTGTTGAACATGATGCGGGCGGCTTCTGTGGGCGGGCAGACGAGGCGAGATTAGATTAGGGATTCCAAGGAAGGGCGATGCAAATGAGGGACAATTTTGCATACTAGAGGCTGAGGGCAGCGAGGGCCATCGTGAGAATTTTCTTATTTTTAGGCCACATTGGCTCTTTTCACCACGCAGACAAGTCTTGTGGGAAAGTATATAAGAGGAAACGTTTTTATTAACGCTGGACGATTAGGACAGTACAAGTCGAAATAAAGAAAACTCGCTTTTCATTGCGTCACATTGGTTCATGTGACCACGTAGACAAGCATTTGAGAGTGACACTCTAGAAACATAAGTATTACTTAACTCTGAGTAGTATTCAGTGCAGAATTTACTATTTAAATTAGTATATCACTATTTTTTTGGACATTATACAACTTAATATATTTATCGAACTAAAAATGTCAGTAATCTTTGAGGGATTTTGTGCACATTAACACCAAGATATTTCAGGATAGTAAACTGAAGGGCTCAATAAGATGATACGAATGATTGCTGTTTATGTTTATAAGATAATACTATACATTGGATTACTATCAGCTGATATTAATTATATACCTAGCATTACCGGCAGAGTCAATAATATATATTAGTTTATCGGTGCAGCAGGTCATAAGCTATGCACGTTTCATTAAAACAACAACTCCTAAGTTTAGAGAGCTTTACGTTTTTTTTACAACTTCACCAAAGGCAAGAATTAGGAGTCCTATATTGACTAGTCTCATCTTAAGTATTAGTATACTTCGCACTAATGTATAATATGCGTTCTATAGATTTTATCATTTGCTACTTATTAAATACGGTTTTCGGGATAAAGCTGTTTATTATTATATTAAAGACTAACCGATAGGATATTAATTGAAAGTTTATCCCGACTATATTGTTGGAGCCTAACTGTTATTTACACAAGGCATATGATAAAACAGCCAATAGAGTAAATTAGTAGTAGATATATGTCAAAACTGTTGTCCAATATAGTGACACACAATAAGGGTAAAGCAAAAACTTACTAACAATGCACTACTTAATGCATACTTGGTTATCAGGCCATAGGGACAGCACAATGCAAAAGATCAAAGAAAAGCAAGAATTTCAAGCTGGTATGCATACTAAAATAATCAAAATACAGGCAGGCCGACAAAAAATCAAGTTTACCTCGCACTTCACAGGTAATAATTGAAATAAGATTGAGGAAGAAGATCAAAACACAACATTTTCATGCAAGTGTGAACAGTTTTGAAGTAAAGCATAGCGTCGGTAAAGACATTATAGTCAAATCAGCGTATGCAGTCCTTCAGGGGCGGAGCTGAATTGAACGCAGCAGTGCCAAATCTAATCTATTGACTAATTCACTTTGAGTATTGAAATGTAAATATAAATGTATCGATTGAGACGAGTTATACCACGCGCTCAGGTGAGATTTGGCAAAGTTGCTTTGCGTTCTTAGCCACGCCCATCGGGCTCCTTACGCTGGTTTGACTATAGCAATGAGAGCTAAAACGGCACAGGGCAATTATGACAAGCAATTGAAACATTTTACACGGTTAAAAAACTACAAAGGAGCTTGCAAGTTAAGGCATCAACACGTGGGATGTCAGTCAGACAGAGATGTATGTGACATGAACACATATGGGAATATGAAAGAATGAGAAAGCATATGTGATATCATAGAAATGCTACTTGTATTGACCAAAGTTAATTACTAGAATCCTATATTATATATTAAAATGCGAGAAGCTGTGAGTGAGAATGAACATTAACTTTATAATAATCTAGGTAACTAAGTGCATCTTCAGTGAATACACGAACGTTTGTGCAGTAATTTCATGCAATGTGTATTGCCTCAAACACTGTACTACAATAAATATAGGAACGGTGTCCGTTATCAAAAGTTTCGCATCACATAACTTCAATTTTACAGGAGCGATACTTTAGGAGCGGCACACACCTCTCGCAGCCACCTGTGGGCCAGTCAAGGGACTAATTTTTCCGGAAGGCCGATAATTAGGCCGCACATGCCCACCACTGGGGATGAATGCCCGTATTCTGTTTTGGCAATATACAAAGCTACGAACTCCCACCGTTGCGGAGTTTACTGGGAAGTACCTGGAGCTTGGGCATTGTGCAGACGCCACCGGTACTCGCCGACGTACATATATGTATCAATATATATAAAACAGTGCTCATGTGCGAAGTTTCTACGATCTTTTTTATTTTTTGCGGTCGAACAATTCCCAGTACTGTTGCTAAGTAAACTATCTCAGGTATGTTCTAGAAAAGTTCGCTATAGGGACGATGTCATCACATACTAATATCAATATCTGATTTCTTTTCATTTTCGTCACATTTTTTTCAAGCAAAAATTAACGGAATTTTGAGTAGTGAGTCGAAAAGAGCCAGAAGCTATAATTTTTTTGGACCTGTAACTGTTGTACCTATTCTCTGTTGCCTGTCTGCTGGCATAGACTAATTGTGTTAATATTTTTCCTA
Source organism: Parhyale hawaiensis (assembly GCA_001587735.2). NCBI lineage: Eukaryota > Metazoa > Arthropoda > Malacostraca > Amphipoda > Hyalidae > Parhyale > Parhyale hawaiensis. Next base: position 47,187,912 of record LQNS02000211.1, read on the forward strand.
AGCACGTTTTCTATGTTAGTTTTGTGTCTCAAATCTGATATAGACTAAGCAAAAAGAGGCTCAGTGACTGTGTACTTATGAAATTTTTTATTATTATTTCTTTTAATAATTTATGGTTAAAAACACTTGTAAAAGCTAAATTCCGTAGCATGCGGCTTGGAGTTGGCTAGATTTGTTTAGTCAACTCAAAAGCATGTTAAAAATTTCTAATGAAGCAATAACACGAGGCGGAAAGGGAAGGTCAATACTGCAGGGGCAGTTAGTGTCCATGCAACGTTCCCAAGGCACAGGTATTGGGAGCAGCCCAGTGTGGCTCTATCGATAAGCTCACGCGATGCAGCGGGTGTTACTCTCCTCGAGGGGCACACAGTTCTGGAATAGCTAAGTGCTCCACTCACTTCTATTGCTTATTGCTCCATTCTAACGTTTCCTAGAACAGTTGAGAGCCGCACTAAATTAAACTGCTTATTGTCTAACTCACAACATTACGCAGTCTGGCTGAGTGCTGCTCTCAGTTTCGTTGTTTAGTGCTGCATTCTGACGTCACCAGGAATGGTTGAGGTCAGCACTAAAACTGGCTTTTTGTTGCCTAATTTTTAGTGTTGATTAGAATGGCTGAGTGCAATACTCAGCTAACATTTTGTTGCTTGATTCTTATTTCCTATAATGGCTAAGTACTGGCCTTATGTAAAATTCTTTGATCTTTATTATTAATATGATCTAGAACGATTGATTGCTACATTAAGCTTGATTTCAGCATTGCTTAATTCTTTTTTACTAGAGCGGATCAGTACTACTCTGGATTTAACTTTCTTTACTTAATTCTTTACAGTTTAGAGACTGCCGGAATGCCAAAGTAGACTTAATATAAGCAGGAAGGCGTCATGGATTCTTCAGCTGAGAATCCCGATATCGTAGCAAAATGAACATTGATGGGGTGTGAATCTACCTTTTTACGGTTCTTTTTTTGCGGCCAAGTCTACTATATAGTCTACATTATCACCAGAACGTTGCAGATATGCCTCTCTCTGTATATGTATCTAATCAATATAGACTGCAGCGTGAAACCATTGGATTCATAAAAGTTTCCTGTCAGTAGTGCAACGAAATACTTTAGTTTAATTTAATAATATGTGTATGGAATTTAAAAATACATGCGTAAAAATTTCTAAAACCAGGCTTGAAACTGTTCTCAGTCAAAAATATGGTTAACTAGAGCACTCTGAGAGCGCATAGGTATACCTCCGCCAAGTGAGGCAACGATAGCAAAAAATTCAAATTGGTTCTGAAACCATTATTTTCTTTGTATTAACTCCAAAATCTAATCATTTCTGCCTTTTTATATTAATTACAGCTTGTTCAATTTTCTTGAAGATCCGTTCATGACTTTTTAAGTTATAGTGTTAACAAACGTTATGACAAACATAAGTCAAACATACAAACGAACAAACCGATCTGTACCAAAATTTGATCATTTATGTCTTTTAACATTACTAACAACCCTTATAAAATTCATAAAGATCCATTAATTATTTTCTGAGTTATTGTGCTAACAAGCATAAAATTAAAAACAGTGACAAACGAACGAACACACGGATCATTTCCAAAATTTGGTCATATACTCTTTGTTATATACCTAACAACTCATGTTAATTTCATCGAAATCCATCCGCAACTTTTTGAGTTATGGCATCAAGAAAAATGAGGCAGACAAACAAACAAATGGATGGACATATCTCTCCCAAAAGTTAATAATCTGTTCTTCCTAACATACCTAACAATCCCTGTAAATTTCATCGAAATCGGTTCATAACTTTTTGAGTTATCTTGGTGACAGACAGACAGAAAGACAGACAGACAGACAGACAAACAAACAGACAAACAGACAGACAGACAAACACGACGAAAACATAACCTCCTTGGCGGAGGTAATAACAGATGCAAAATTACACAACTCAAAGGTATTGGATGCACTGTTTTGTCGCGTTTCTAAGCGTTTGCATTAGTTATTCAAGATTCTTGTACAATGATTAAAGGGGATCTTGGCTTATAATTGTAAGCAAAATTTCTCAAGCTATTTATTTTTAAGTACACTTCTTGCGTTGATCTTTGTATATAAATGTTTGCATAAATTCTTAATTGCTTTGAGGTCGAGAGACTGACTTAGCTTGGTAGAAGGTCGATTTTGTGGTCTTCAATTAATTCTTGAGTTGCCTGAGCAACTAGCTTCTGATCATTATCTGTTCGAATAGTAAACATCCTTCAAGACCCAATAACCTGGCAGATATCGATATCTTTCTTGCAAGTATATCGTGATATATACGAGTAGGTACTGCCATCCATATTTCAAATACCTACGAATTCTGCAATAGGAATGGTCTTTGGAGCCTTGTATTTGTTTATTTTCTGAGCGGCTTCTTGTTTCAAAAAAGCATAGCCTGCCGTGTTGTGATAGAAAAAAACTCAATTTTTATTGCTTCTGCCCGCACTATTTATCGTAAAATGTTACTACTTTTGAGATAAAAGTAGCTAGAGCTACTGCAATGAGTGGAGCTGGGAAGCTGTAGGGAGGAGGGAGGGGGTGGGTGGGTGAGGAGACTGCTATATGCCAGCGACTACAAGTGGTGATGATGATGGAACATGTTGTAAGTTGTAGGGCAACAGTAGGCATTAAATTTCTAGTTTTTTATTATTACATTACTGTGGAGATAATTCACTGTCTCTCCCTTGAGCGCTAGTTGCGACCTGACAGACGAAACCAAGCATCGTGGCTCCATGCAGGTTAGGTGATGTGAACAGCATCACCCGGACTTCTTCAGAAGGTGAAATCATTAGCAGGGGAACTTAATTGTGAGGGCCCTCTACGACAATTAATGAAGAACCGCAGCGGTATTTGAGGCAGAGGAGTTACGGCTGATATTTATAAGTTATAAAAAACGAAACGAATGGATAACATTTAAAGGGCGAAGATTTTGTTCTTTCTGGATCATTTGATGGCGTCGTGTGGTTTCATTCATACATGAGAGTAATCTAGGCACCTTAAGAGACATGTTTTCGAAAGACAAATGTACACGCTCACATGCAATTGTCAATTTTTGAGAAGGTATAAAAAGTACTTTAGTGGTGAAAATATTTGTGTAAAGTCATTGTATAACATTTTTAATTGAGTAAATGAGTAATTAATTATGACAAAATGTAACTAATTTTCTTTTCCTTAACATTGAGGTCACGGTTTAGAGCGAAAGTTACATGTTATATGAATACGGTAAAACAGAACAACTAGAGAGAAGCAAACTAAAAATTAATTAATAATTTTTAAATTGGTCGTTTAAGTAACGCAGTGAATACCCTTTGTTGCTATCCATCGTTATTCTGCATCGTATGGTGGGTCGGCAGCTGAGTTTAGTTACGGGTCTGCTACCATCCCCCCCCCCCCCGTATATGGAAACATGGACCGGACGGGTGCTACAAATTATCTCATTACGCACCGCGTGAAGTAGACATGTGGTGCTCATTCTACGGGGGCAACCAACACTGCCTCGAATAGAATGCTGGTTCCGTCTGTGGATGCCGAGTATAAGAAAAAACTGGAACACCATGAAGCCTTTCAGATATATATATATATATTTTGCAGAAATTGCGAGGCATACAAGAGCTTGACTGTCATTCAAGACTTGCTTGCCTTTACTTTTATTCAGTTCAACAAATACATTGTAGGCACGTTCTATTATTAATGAATGTATGGAAATTCTGCAGCACCCCATATCACGGCAATTGTGAAGAAACGGACTGATGCAAACCATTTCTGAGGGGTTGGAAAGAGTTTTGAGCAGAGCATACCGTGCAGACATGGTGGCAAGGGGGCGGCAACAATTTATTCCATTCCAATAGTTATATCAAAGAAGAAGCTAGGCCGTTGAAAGTAATGTCTCCATCTTGTGGGCTTTCGGACAAAGCGCACGTGACGTTGTTCAATGTCGCCGTACTTTTGAAATGCAACTGATATAAAAGTTATGGAATTCAAATAATTAATAGACTCCTACTTAAGAGGTCATCTAAACCAAAGGTCAACGGTTACGTGCACTGCGGAGATAACTCGAAATTGACTCTCTCGTTTGTCACAAGCTACGCTTAAGCGGGTGGGAACCAAGTAGTGGGATGGCGTGAATAACTGCATTGGCCCTTATCTTAAAACACTTAGAGTATCTCAATATAAGAATGCTGCAGAGCGTTGTAGTTTAGTTAGGGTGGGGGCAATCCTGAGTGGTCAAAGGCGACAGTGCATACTCATATAATTAGACCTTGTGAATATTCAAATTAAATAAAGAAGTAGCTAAACTTTAGCGTAATAGTTCCGCGTCATTTGTAATTGCATTTCTTATAAAATATTGTTTTTATAATAAATTTTCACCTTTCCTCTTAGAATGGTGGGGTCTACTTATCGTCCATTTGAATATCGGAAGAGATATGCGTCGCGCGTCCCACTTTAGCAGTGTACAATTAGCAAGAATGCTTGCACTACAGTTTTTTGTGAACTCTGTTTCGCGCTGGTAGAGCCTACAGCTAAAATAGATACCAGCCTTCGAATTTACCAACAACTGTCGCCAGTTTAAGCTAATGGGCTGTGTCGCTGCTGTATCTAAAATACATTAGGACTAGCGGCGGCTGACAATACTCCCAAAGTAACCTGGGAGGTAATATACTGAAGTGAGAGCGCGCGCCTCCTCTAATTCCCATTCAAGCCCGGGAGTGCAATTTCCGCACTTTCCGGCTGGTAACTCAGACGAAAGACGACACAGACGCACGCCTTCCAAGCGCAGCTCAAATCGTCCGTTCGAGACCCCTATGACGTCATCATTGCATCTATGCGCGGCTGGAGATAATTAAATAACGCTAGCATCATGGATGCACCATACTATTGAATGCAAGCAATCAATTGCGTCATCTCTGCCATAAACTTTATCGCAAAGAGACGGAAGAAACACCAGTTTGTATTCACCAGGAAAGGTAGGAAGGTGCCAGTGGGTGAAGGGGGACAACATCAAACTCATGCTTTTTCTTCAACTGTCATACCTGCTGATATTGTTCACGAGTACCAAATTTTAGATTTGCGATTCTTTAGTGGACTCGACGAATATAGCGCTCGTTATCCAGTTTACTAACACCTAAGTTCCTGTTTCGTCTTGAAAGCTAAATTTTTTACTAGCAGATTCAGGGAGCTTGCTTAATTGTGTTTCAGCATTGGCTGATGTGGTGCAGGTCATCTTTATACAAATTTACAATAATTCTGGCAGGCAGCTAGTCACTCAGCCAGGCTTGCTGCCTAAGTTGGGATATTTGGGGGTTGAAGGCTACAGCCATTGCCCAAATGCAGTACCCTTCATCAGACGAGCTGAGATTCGTCTCAGTTGTATTTCCTCTGACGGTGTGATAGAAACTGGATAGTTAAATAGAAATACAAGTAAACAAATGAATACTAAAGATGTCTCGATGATAGCGCATAAAAATATAGTATAAGAGTCACGTCAGAGTATGCAAGAGCTGGCGCATCCGTGGTGCAGGACAGACCATAGACGCATATGAGCTGGTGGGGCCGGGGTCGATAGGGCCTGGGTGCTGCACTGCAGGTATCAGCGCTCTCTGCTACACACAAATGTATGGTGTGCAACATTTTCCTATGGCAAGCTCCACTAAAGTTATTTTGATAGGAATGTACTCATGGACTTTAAGGTAGGTTCGTACGATGGTAAAATGGACGAAATTTTTTACTCAGGTAATCAACCGACTGTACTGTTGAGCTCTAGATCGTAAACGTGAATGTTTTTCTGCAATGAATCCTACTAAAAAGTCAACCGTCTAGAAAGTTATCTCAGCAAGTGCTGCTGAACAAGTTTCGGATAACTTTTAGTTTTTGTGTCATTTAATGTGGAAGCGGATGAAGCAACACTCGGATGGTGAAACGTGAAAATTCGTTTATCTGACTCTCATCTGACTCCGCTATTTGAAGGGTAATTACTTGCTGCTGATAACTGTGGAAATTGCATAGAACAAATATGGCTATTTACGCTCGGACATTGAATCAGAATTCGCTATCAGTGGGGAGAGCGTACAGTGTGTATCAAACACACAATTTCGCCCGTCTTCTATTTCATCTGCACCCAATGAATGCCCCCTAGAATACATCTATTGTCTAGGAGATGTACTAGGAGTCTAAAGCTCTGCAAACGAATATATCTCATTGACATTATCCACAATTTGGGCAGTGTGCAATGCAAATATCGTTGTCGTTATCGTGTCAAATATATTACCTATGTTACCGCTATGAGGTTCTTCTGATGTCTCCAGTGTTTAGATTATAACAATTTGAATAAGTCGGTGAGTCCATGAATACCTCCGGAACTCTAGTTAATACTGTATTCCATTTCACGATGGAGAGGCCAAAAATGCATCCGATAAAAGAAAGAAAGAACAAACAAACCAATCAGTCAACCAAATAATGAACAAATTGTGATTTAGTACATAAATCCTAGAACACCATTAATTATCAGATTTAGTTGAAGTTAAAATACAGTATGATGCTCCTAATAATGTTACGTCGCATCCCCTGGAATTGTACTTCGCCCACTGCAACAAGTGGTAGACAACGTTGTTGGAGATTTCTGGGGGAAGGGGGAGTGGCGAAAGTTGGTTCAAAATGAGGCAGCAAGTGGACTGACATGCACTTAAAATTAAAAAGTTATTGGCCTCACTTTTGCTCTCTGTAGATAAGGCTCCTGTATGCTGCAAATATTTCGTGGGTAAAGATTAGGTTTGATTCCTCTCTTGCATGAGGCTTTAATTTCAAGTCCTGATGAATATACAACCTCTCAAACGTTGTGATGAAAGAAATATTCTTCTTCTTTTGCTTTGATAAAGTCCAGAAAGTTTCTTGTCATAACTTTAAGGCCTCTGAATTATCTATTTCCAAAGTTCATAACCGAAACAAACCTACAGTACGTACCTATGTATCTCTAATTCCACCGATATCGCTCAATTTGAAATCATGCAAGACATTTACTTCTAACCATTGTTAGCGGAGCTATGGCTATAGCCTCAGACCTCTCACTTAATCGGAATCCTACTGAGTACCTATATTCGGATGCTTCATAATCAAACAATATTATCTCTCAATTATTATCTCCCAATATAGTCTCCCTTCTTTTACCTAACTTTAATCCAGGTAATTTATGGTAGACTTCATGACCAGAATGTTAGTATGGTAACTTCAAGTCCTACTTGTTGAATGTGGATCTTCTGAAGTTTCAAGGACCGACGTAGTGCTATGTCTATAATCCCTTTCCTATCACCAAAGTTGGAGTCCTGCTAAATATTTATCTTGCATGGCTTCATGACCGAAGTAATACTATCTGTAGTCCCACTTCTTTCACTTAACTTCAAGTTCCGTAATTTATTTCCTAAGATGCGCAAAAGAAATCCAATAAGACTGGCAAGAGAGCATCCTGACCTTCAGCTGTAGGGTTGTCTCTGCAAATTATTATAGACAAAGTTGGGCCGAGGCACCGGTCTGGCCTGCGCCTCAGTTTATGGGCCCTGCAGCCTGTCCCCTTTACTGCCTTCTCACAGGTTGCTCTGGTCGATCCCGGGGACAGAGAGGGGGAAAAATACATCCTGGATTCGTTTACTGCCACCCTGGATACAAATTCTGTCCTCGGCCTGGACGGGAGATTTAAGGAAGGCATTTGGAGCTTGAATTTCTAATTCCTGGAATTCCGGGTCTGCTCTTGGCGAGAAGTCGGACAAATGTGGGACGTTCTTCGAAGCAAACAAAATGAGTTAACGTCCGTGAAATGCCCAGTAGTTGTTGAAGCAAAAAGAATGCAGGGGACGATCTTGAGAACAGGTTGGACATTTTTGTAAGAAAAAAGAGATGTGACTCTCGATTCCTGGAGGAAAGGTTCTGCTTCGTAAATGTTTCGGCCTGAACCTGCTGAACGTTCGACAATATGTTTAAAAACGAGCTTTTGAAAGTGTCGGTAACAAACGTACTCGATTTTCAAAATTCTGAGTAATAAGAAAGCAACGGATGATTTCTGAAAACTCACTTGAAAGGTATCAAGTTTAGAGTCATACTCGGAGGAGCATTTTTTTAATCTTTTTTTTTTGCTGATGTAGCCTGCCAAGCTAATATCATTGGCTACACTTTAGCGAGTTCATGATGGGGCGCCATGTGTAGAATCTAATGTATGCGGAATATCCAACTGTACGAAAGCAAAATACGCAGTTTCAGTTAACAAAGCAATATTCACGGTACTTCTTGACTGTTTTGTACCATGATGGAAGCGAGCACATTTTGCCCCGGCCAGCAAGTATGCCTGCCAGGCAAACCCAATTCTATAACATAAGTTAATTGAAGCTGACCTAAACCAGTTATTGGATAAATTAAGTCTCTAGCATAATCCAAAGGATGGGCGGCAATCTAAGCTGCCGCTACAAGCAAAGGCGACGGTTGCAGGCAGCTTCAGTAAAGCTGAAGTGTCTGTTAGAGGAGCAGCTGACGGCCACCAAACTTAGCCCAGACGGCGAGGGACGGCTACGTGGAGTTAACCCATGACAGGAGCGAGGTGCTACAGCGAGAATAGAATTCATATTTCCATTCTAGTACATTACCTCTGATCCTACTGATGAGCGTTATTGATCTAGCAAGCAGCCTTGATTGGATCCATGATGCCTGCCAATGGAACCGTAACTACCGTACAGCTGCAGTTGTGTTGTGAAGTTCGAATATTCACGTTTGCTACAGTTGACAGCCGGTTAGAGTTGATACCAATTATGATTTTAATAAAATTTGGAGGTACGAAAGCTCCAGGCCTTGCTGAGGCTGACAGACTCGCGGTGGTAGTCGCTTCGGCTTCTTTACAGTCCCAGCCACCTATAGTGGACTCGCGTACCGATCCCGGGACAGTTAACGAGTTCAGCGTGGCTCACATGTCTCGTGGGACATGACAGAAGTCTTCCTGTCTGAGTGCTTCGCAGCCTACCCTTATGTGATGAAAGCACACGATTGGACAGAAGCCCACAGGACAATTTACCGGGACTTCAATAGAGGCCTTAAGAGGGCGGAGATATCAGCAAAGGGCAGCAGCTGCTACAAGACAGTGCACATATCCACAGAACTATGTACTACAGACGTCAAGTCAGATGTGAAGATCGATCGCTAAGGTGGTATTGAGAAGTGCGTACAGCATCGATGGCGAACATGTTGCGAAAATGCGTACTTTGCAGGTAAACGTATAGGTTACAGGTAAACGTGGAAAATAGAGGTATAGCAGACATGTTAATTGAATGTGTATAATAGAGGTTGTAGACATGACGTGGGTAGATATAACATATCAGGTCGATAGACATGTAGCTAACCATGTAGTACTATCGTATAGGTAACACAGCACGAGCTGTAGCAAACACGTACCCAGGTAGCATGATTACCTACTTCGCAGCACATCCCTTACGTGACCGGCTGCATTAACTCTTGGTGCCGTAAAAGCAAAAGAACTCGGGCGGTGGCAGAGCTTGGGTGTTTTTCGTGATATGATCGGCCGTAATTACGGCGCGGGCTGCGGCGCGGGTCACTGCGCCGAGGAGGGAGTCAAAAATGACTTATGATTAGGCCAGAATATAACGAGCTTTGTGGGCCGCTGCTTTTTACGCACCTTAATGTCTATCATTGTGAGCACAAGGACGTTTGCTTGGTATCTCTTCATATGAATTTTCATATATTTTTTTTCTGCAGGCTGCTTCTGGAAACAAAGAGAGCATGAAAGCAGCGTAGGGTGGGCAAGAAATGCGACCAAGAGGAGCTATTATAAGCTCGAGGAGGGAGGAAGCTTACGGTATACAGGGTTGAGTCCTTCCGCAACTGACACCAGAATAATAAAATGAATTTTTTAAAGTTTATTTGAGCGAGACTATTTGATCCGATGAGCTAAATTTGAGTTAATCAACTCCAACTTTGTTTTTGAGCATTCGATTCACCATTATAGGTCAAATTACAGGCGTTTTAAACAGATTTTGTTGACACCATCAAAATCTCAATCCTGGTCAATTCAAAGGGCGAGGCGAACTCACTAAATAGAAATTTAAGATAAATAAAGGAAATCCAATTACATAATTTGGTGCCAAAAGGACGTTGTTTATTCTCACAGTTTGATAGCGCGTAGTTAGCAACCCGCCGGAAGGTTTTGTCTAGTTTTGCTTCTTGTTGAAGCATAAAACTAGACAAGTAATTAACGATAGCGACTTGTAAGGGTTTTCGGTGAGCATTTAAGAAACTAGATTCTTGGCGAAAACTCACGACCCGCAGAACAGCACAGTCTCCAAGAGTAACGTGTGAGATGCACTGAACCCCATAAAATATACTTACATAGTTTGCGGAGGGTGGATATAAGGTAGGGTCCCACAGTGTGGCCAAGTCAGTTCCGCATAAGCTTCGCTAGCAACTGCTACACGAGCAAAGTTTCCTCAGTGATAATTTTATGCAGTGACGAAGTGACGTACACGTGAAGCTCTACCTAAAGATGCAAAAGCACTGCGTGGGTGGTTAGTTAGCAGACACCGTTGGCTGGTCATGAAAATCAATTGATGTATTGATAATTTTTTCATGAACTGGAGAAGGGCTTCAAGCATCATGCACCAAACAGGAGAGTAACTGACATCAGTGATATCAGTAGTCTAGTCTGTAGTTCACGTGTGCACTTGTATTAAATTGGGCAGTGTTCTCTGTTTTTGGTTCATGTGTGTATTGTACTTTTGAACAAAGTGGAATCTGATGGAATTAAGTGTTCTGGAATCAAGTGGTACGCAGTGACCGTACGGTATCTCCGATTATATGTACTCGGCCAAAAAAGGGGGAATATCTGGGTGTGGGAATTACAAGTATCTTTAAGCGTAAAACAAAGCGTTCTCTATTTTCTTAGCTTCTAGCAGTCCTTAAGTTAACTGACAAACATCAATAACACAAGCTTTGAACTGCATGTATTCTACCCTGCGACAAATAGCGTTGTCGCAGCAACGGTCGAACCTAAAAGTAATTTGTTTTAAAATTCAGCGGTGGGTTTCGATTCCATGCAAGCCGTTTGAGACGACAAAAATTTCAATCTTGAAAAGTAGGATTAAGACTTTTGTTAAGCAGGATATAAGTTAGTGCCCTCTCAGTCGCTGCTTACCCACTTACAGATGAGCTAATGCGGCAAAACGGAATCCCATCTTTGAAGTTCCGGACAACTTATAGCTACATATAAGAGGATGAGAGTACTGTATCTCGATTGCAGCGTAAAAATCGAAAGTGCCCTTAGGTTATAGCATGCAGAAGCAATGTAGCAAAGCCAGCATTCGCATGCAATGTGACTACAAACAAACTAATGTGCACAGCCACATTCAGGAATACATGCAGGTTCTCATAACACAACGTCTCCTCGTAACTCGAATTTAACTCGTATCTGTAGACGCGACTGAGAACTAAACATTTCACCCACGAAAAATGCGTGGACAGTTTTTTGTGAGGAAACAGTCAAATTACGCTCATAAGTAACGCTTAGGGCTTTGTAAGAGAGAGGTGCCCCAATGCCGAATCCCCATATTATGTAGCCATAATTTGATACCCTTGGGTAATAATTTTATTAGTACTTAATACAACTTATATTATTGAAATATGTTATGTTTTCGTAATGTACTGTACATATTTTATTTTATGTTTCGTGAATAGTAGATTTCTTTATGCTGTTATTGCGTGTTAGTCAGCAGCAGGCAACCACAAGAATTTGCTTTTTTTTCGACATCCACTAAAAGGAAATGAAACAGAAAAATATTAGGGAAATTGAATGAATGAAATATGAAGTATTACCTAAGCGAAATATATATTCAAGCTGAGTCATGAACATTCACTAGAGTAATCCATGTCAGAGAAGTGATATTTTTTACCGGATCCAATTCATATCTGTATTTTTTAGTCCTAGATTTTTTAATTTTTAATTTTATCATAAATTAGATAAAAACTGTGAAACAAAAATATCTGTTCTAAAGTGTGCTACCTACTTCATTAGATTCTTACATTTTAAAACTATCTGCCCAACAGTGATGATCCACAAACTATAGCATGTCCCATGCGTCGGTTTTAAGGATGTTATTTATAAGAATGAATACCTTAGGGGGTGGCGCTCGTAATTTGTTGGGCGCTGCATCCATATATGAGAAAATAAATGGTTTATCTTTCGTAGCTTGATTTTTCTGGTACAAACAAAGTCTTTATAGAATAGAATGTCATTCCAGCAATCAAGTCAGTGTTGTTAAAGTTCTATTTTTGCACCTGTACGTTCAGTATAGTTCTCAATTCTCAATTTTGTCGTTTTCCCATTTCTATACTGACATTTTCCCTGTACTACCAACGCTCCCTGAAAGGCTTCTTCTTCTACTCAAAAACTCTTGTATAGTTATTAAATTATGTATACAACTGTGCGATTGTGATAAGCTTAAATACTAGTCATTGAATGGATCAAGAGACCTATTCTCAGAAAGGACATGAAGTCTAGGTTTAGTAGTCCTTACGATTTAGGAAATATTCGCTTCCAATTCTTTCCCTTGGTTTCCTCGTATTTTATGATTAACTTACGTACCATAGCCAGGTCATTGTACAGGATTCAGTTTCCAGTGTTAATGACCAACGTTCGAAGTATAGCGGACGTTGGAAACCAAATTTTACGCATAAATCTCTTCTATATACATGTATATTAATATTTACATATAGAAATATATACCTATATGACAATTACAATGATGTTCCGTGAAACTATTATAAAAGCGATTCAGTAAGAAATATACTTCATTATATATTAACAAGCAGTTCAGATAGAGCTTTGTAATTTTAGTTTCAGCCGTTTGAAGTAGTTCGGCATTTTAACACTCACAGTGAATTTCGTATCGACTATTTCCGTCCAAATATTCTACTGCGACTGACTTTTAACTTGTCTGGAACTTCAACCCTGAGCTCTGCATTCACCACTTTGCATCTAGGGGCGACAACTCAATCCCGCTAAACATGCTTGATATTTCCAGCTGTCCCAAGGGCAATTGGTGTGCGATTAACGCCAAGAATTAACTCAAAAATGTTAAATCCAACATTCAACACTGAGGTGCTGCACGTGATGAAACTATTCGGATCACAATATCTTAATTAAAGTAGGCGAATCGAACACGCTCAAAGAAATTCTATTTGCAGTTCGTATCTGCCCTCTCACAAAGAGAAGACAAGTTTGCAGAAGTTCTGACTTTAGTGCAGTAAACACACTGAAAAGTTCCTCTCTGAAGCCTACCCGTATATAAACTTCAAATTTTCATACAAAAAAAACTCCTACTTTAAATTTAAAGATAAAACTCCCACATCACTTTTGTCAAGTGTTATCTACCGTTTCAAATGTAGAGCCTGCAGTGCCTCGTACATCGGTAGCACTGGAGAACATTTCAAAGCCCGTATTTACCAACATTTAGGTGTATCTAGTCGAACCGGTTTATCACTTGCAAAACCCTCACATTCAGCTCCACGCCTACATGCTGAGCAAAACAACCATCCCATCAGCAGGAAAGACTTTTCAGTCATGAACATTCTAATGCAATCGAGCTCACAACATTTGAGTCTCTCTACATCCGCAGAACAAGACCGAGCCTTAACATTATGACCTCAGCTATACCGCTTCACACAATCCACAATTAGCCCCACATCAGCCGACTGTACAGAAGCTTACATCCAGCCCCTTCACGTAGCCCTGCTCATTAGCTTTTTAGACTTCCCCCCGACCACATCAATGCTCCCTTCGCTGGATAAGAAATAATGGAAATTTTATTTATAGGCTGTATATTATAATTTTTCTTTCCTGAAGATGGAATTTTGATATTATCTCAGTTTCAGTCTCTTTAATGATGTATTTGATGTTCATTCATTTAGCATTGCCTTCCAGAGCTGTCAGAGCTCATGCAAATTGCGGATGCGCTTAATAAAATCCCCTCTAGAATTTAAACTCTTTCTTCCGAATTACAATAACTAAACATACGCGCAACTGTAGCTTTCATTGTTATGAAGCATTAGGCATTAGTAGTAGCGCAGCCAACCACTTGCACTTCAAGGTAAAGCAACAACGGAATGGTAACCCAACAAGGGAAGGCAAGCCCCAAAAGAAGCAACAGTTAACCCTAAGATGCTGGTTTCGGTACTAAGAAGTGCCTTTCACACAACCAGTGACGGCTGACGTATGACTCACTTAGGGCGTGTTCGATTGGGACCTGAAAGTCGATTTAAGCCAAACCTACTTGACTTAAAACTGCAGACAAGTGTCCCGACTTCGTCTCTGTGAGGTTTCAAAAAACTCAATATTACTTCGTATGATAGAGATTTGAGTCGGTTCAACATAAGCGGGTCGCTTCTAACACCTGCCACACAATTCAAAGGGACGAAGCTAAAGTTCGTACCGACAGTTCCGGACAAGTTAAGTCGAATGGGCTTGGCTTAGCTCGACTTCCACGTCCCAATAGAACAGGCCACTAATACTCCAGTAATATGAAGCGTACGTGCCGACTGCAAGTTCTACAAATTATGCCGGGGCAACACCATGCGTTCGCACGCGTAACTTGACACGAGGATGTTCCGCTTGCACCTCGTCTTGATACAAATTTTAAGTCGGAAGCATAGACACGGTAGCATGAAGGACGTGCGAGCTTCACATCCTCGCATCAAGTTGTGCCTGTGAATGCATATTGTGGCCCCGGTACAATGAGTTCTACTAAGCACTGAGTGACTGCAACGGCATTCAATGATTCTATGGCAAGCGTACCATGCACGGTCATCAGTTGGACTAATGTGACTAGTGCACTATCGGAAACTCTACGGTGAGTGGTTCTATTGCAACGGTACTGTTCAGCTGTAGTCCCTACGCTGCTCAATAGTTTGTGTAATTTTTCTATTGAATGAAAATTATGAGAGAGAGAGAATCTCTTCTCTGAGTATATACGAGAGTCGTACCAGAAGTAATGTCTTCTATTTTTTATTCAGCCCGACGATATCCGGGGAGACTGAAAATTGCATTGTTATGATGACTGAACTTATGCACTCATGACCTGCAAGTTTCATCTTTCTGTTGCAGATATTACCAATGTGACACTCTAACAAAGTAGTCCCTGCCATGGACGTGCGTCAAAAGCAGAGATGCGTCATTCAAGTCCTCCATGCAGAAAAAATTGAACCAATCAACATTCACCGGCGCCTGGTGAACGAAGCCAATGCAGTTACTGTCAGCAGAATTAGGAGACGGATTCGTCGATTTCAGAGTAGCGACAGAGATGTGAGCCACAAAGTGCGCTCCGGACGCCCATGCACAGCCATCTATCTGGAAAACAGCGTGCGCCTCGGTCAACTCATCCGCACCAATCGGCGGATAGCGGTGAATGAAATGCGTGGATTCCTTGGAAGCAGGGGCGACTGTCAACTCTGACCGTTATGTTGAAACGTTAGCCAATCTGAAGGCCCGGATTACCGTGTACCTTAAGGCCCCAGAAAAGGGAAACATTCCGTTTGCAACATTACAACGCAAGGCCACACACAAGTTTGAAGACCACAGAATTTGTGTCAAAGTTCGGATGGACAGTTCTGTCTCACCCACAGTCCCGACCTGGCAGCATCAGACTTGTACTTGTTGGAACCTCTGAAGGACGAATTACGAGGGCAGCGCTTCCCCGACAAAAAACAACGCCGTAATCGCAGCCGTGAAAATGGACCTTTTTCGGCAGGCGCTGACTTTTACGATCAAGGCATCAAGGCTTTCGTTGATCGCTGGTAAAAATGCAGTGAGGATGATGGTGACTGCATAGAAAAATAAACACTGAAGCGCAAAAGGTCGCTCATTTTAATGGTGCTATTTCCGTCTTTGTAGCTCTTGAACTTTTTGAATTAAATAATAGGAGGCATTACTTTTGGAACGACACACGTATGTTTTAAAAAAGAGGTTTTCTGTGGATAGTAGGTTCGAAGAAGAAGGAGGTGTATAAACAGAAACTTTTCTATGCTTGCAAAATATTTAAAACAAAGAGTACGTGGCACAGTGAAAGAAAATCTTTTCTCACTGAACAATAAATTTGAAAAAAAAACTTATACAAATGTAGCGATCAGTATTTGGGCAGCTCACTGAGAGACTACAAACGTCCTGGGTATTTGCAGCTGTACATCGCCACGTTAACTTTTTGAGCTTATTGAAACATCGAGCAAACTGTCACAGCGTGAAGAGGTGCGAGCTTACTGCAGCTAACAACAGAGCTACAGTAGCTGTAGCAGCAGCACTGTGCTGTCCACTGTGTAACTCTCAGCTCTGTAGCAATAATAGTAGTGCTGCTGCTTCTTCCAGTACTGGTCCATCTATGAGTAGTTAATAAATATCCCACTATAGTGTTACACCTGCCTGGAATTCAAAAACTGAAAGCAGTTCCTGAACTTCCTACAGTGTTGTGTCTGCCAGCAGTTCACGAACTCCCAACAGTGCTGTTTCTGCCAGCGATTCTAGAATCGCAGCAATGTTCTACCTGCTAGCAGATCAAGCATTCCAAGCAGTGCTGTACCTACCAGCAGAGCAAGAATTTCCAGCAGTGCTTTACCTGTCAACATGTCAAGAACTGTCATCAGTTCTGTCCCTAACTGCAGGTCAAGAACTCCTAATAGTGCTACATCATCAAGCACTAGTTACCCACACTAGTTGCACCCTCACCTGGCTTGACGATCATATTGACTGGCTAGGTACGTGCACAGCCAGTTATAGTTCTTATCTTCTGCAGCTGTAATTATGCCTGCAGCACCTGTAAAGCAGATATACAGCTGTCTACGGCGCAGCTGCTGTCTGTTGCAGTTGTTAATGTTTGCCGAGAGAAGAAAAAATTAACCACAACCAACTTCAGATGTTGTGAAGCCGGAGTCCAAAAGAGGACAGGGAAATATGAATGAATAATTTAGTAAAATGAGTAAGAAACTCAAACATCTCACTTTGTGGCGTTAGGTATAATACAGGTAAAACTTATCTTGAATCGTAACATTGGTCAACAGTGCACTTGCCCAGTAAAACTGATATTGAGGCGAGCCATGTCAAAAACATTAACATATTTAGAGAAAACGGTAACGAAAGGAACACAACGTTAGAATATAACACTATTATGCATTAAATACAAGCTTGAAATGGAAGGGTTTCAAAGTACGCAGGCGTTGAAAGAACAAAATACTTATATTACTGAGTTTTCACGTGAGGAAAATACAATCAAAGTGAAAAAAGTGCTCAAAAATCACTTCTTGTATGGCTCGTAAAGAACATATACTGTAGACGAGCATAAAAGGAGGTCGCTTCAAACGTTAAAAGCTCTTACGATGGACAACTTTTAAAATACCAATCCAATAACCATTGTCTATAATATACGTATATATGTATCGCTTTAAAATTCAGAGCACACTTTTTCATTCATGATTATATACTTGTTATATAAAAACAAAAATCACGCAGGTAATTTAATGAAGAAGTAATACAAAAACAGAATTAAAAGTACGAGTTACAGACAATATTACCGAGACTGAGATACGTAGATGTCGGCTCACAAGTATGTTGCGGGTATGCAGAGTTGCGGTAAACTCGGGTATGGTAAATTTGTGTCTACTTGTAGATACAGGGAACTGTGAAAAATGAGGATGTGAACTATATAAGTTGTATACCTCACCATACATTAGTTTCATGAAATTCAGTTGATAAGGGAGGTATGTAAGAGGGGAGATTGGGATTGTACAGCAATGCGTATATATACAGCCATAGTTGAATAACGCAACGTGTTAACTCATCGCTTGACCATTTTGAGACGGTTCTTTGCATATCCTCTTATGACGTCAGGTGGAGAGAAAAACGTTGGTGTTGTGCAAGTATCAACAGAATTCTTAATACATTTATACCATTATTTCCGCTACAGTGGACTGGTGTTTTATAATTGGCTGCTTTGAACATGGAAAAAAGGAACTTGTTGAAACTCAGTCGTTTACTAAAGATCCGGAGTAGCGAAATAAGGGGGTTTTTGCAGCAAAAGAATACATTAATTAATTTTTCGCTGTCTCAGGTAACATCTACTGTACTCCGAACAGTTTTTCCCTAGCAAAATGATACATTACTACGCAGTAATTATGAGTAATTCAATTTTCTTTCCAAATGTCCCCAAGTAACCACAGACAATACTATTTTCTCTTAAAGAAGTTATGTAAGCTGAACTGTATAACGAAATTGTTTATTTACTAGTGATAGACAGCCTTCGAACGGTTAAACTATTAAAAATATATATATTTGGAACAAACTTGTAAAAACACTCCTCCGTTTGACGATTTGTAATATTGGCAATAGCTAATAGAGGGCCGGGGCGTAAGTTCCGGTGTCTCTATGGGAATGGGCAACTGGTTCGTCTTCTGGCTCCTATCTAATCTAATATTTTGATTAGAAAAGGTCTTTAAAATAAACATTTTACAGGCACAGTTCATAAATTTGAACTTACAAATACTTCTAGAGCTCTTAATACTTCTCCGATTATACGTATGCATCCGTACTGTATTTTTTTATAAGCCAGGTTTTTCTGTATTTATAAAGCAAGCAACAGGCATGAACTAATTTTCTCGGCTTGCTAATTATCGCTCCACCTGACGTCACAGATGAAAAAGAATGGGCGGGGCTTAACACGCTACCTGCGCGTGAGTTAACCTGTAATGTAATTTAGCCATGTATACAGTAATGTCCAAACTTAAGAAACAAAAAATGTTTGAGATTTGATTATAGGTAGCTATAACTTCAGTCGATTTTTTCAGAAAATTTCAGAGACATTATTGTGATTAACATCCTTCACCTATATACTTAATAAACTTACAGTCCATTTGAAGAGGCAGGAAAAAAATGTATATTAAATAGAAAAATATTTAGGAATTTGAGCTGGCCAAAGTTAGTACGCGAAAGTGATGTTTATTTACTAATTTATATTTGTAACATTTGTTTGATCTGAATTGAGATTTATGCCTCCAAGAATTAGCAAATTAAGAATAGAAAAATGGAAATGTTTCATAAGTTATGCGCTATCATGTCCAGGGCGAAACTTAAAAAATTTAATGAACCTTTGGAGCTCATATTGTTCAACTGTTGCAACTGAAATATCACGATTGAGAATATTATATGATATATGTTGCAAAACGTTCAGACAGGTGTAGTGAGCGTCATTTAAAAGTGCATCATGAATTCGTGATACCAGTCCAGAATCTTACCTAGATGAGTTAGGCTGACTAACTGAGAATAACAGGCGGAGACGTATGATGGCTATTGCAGTTTTTTTAAGAACTGTTAGCAGTTGCAGTACGGTAACATGACTGCAGAATTGACGAGAGTACGTCTAATTACAGAGCTTCAAATTTTTGCAAGATTTCCCGTGAAAAAAGAACCAATTACCTATATAAGTCAAGCGACGACATTGAAATGTACAAATACTCGAAAGTTAGTACCGTCATCATAAAATAATTTGTCTAAGTTGCTTATCAGTGAAGAAAATAACCCTAAACTCTAAGTATTCATGGAAAAAATATGTGATTCAGTGAGGTCTAGGTAATGGCAGGGAAGTTTCGGTAGTATTGCAATGCTATTTTAGGCCAAAAGACTTCCAATTGCTGTAATTTCAGGGAAAAAATAAGTGTAGGAACGACGCTGAACCTAAAGAGCTTTGTTGGGAAACAAAAGGCTGTTCTCCAAAGTTTGAAATGACAGTATGTTGTAGTTTAGGTGTTTGCCGGCACCATAAAGTTTGCATTGATGGTTATAACTTGGAATTATTAATTTATTGCTCGAAATGCTAACCCTTTACCTTTCTAAGAAGTGTATAGCAACGTTGGCTTAAGATACCCAAGCTTTGGAGTTTTCTTGGATTTCGTGCATCGTCATGTACTGTATCTGCGAATGAGTTCACGCTCAAAGATAACCTTTGTCTCAATTTTGGACAGCTCAAATTGAATAAATGAAATTCTACTATAACACTTTTCCTACCCTTCCAAACGAACTGTAAAGGTGATGTATGTATATATACGAGATATGCATTAATAACTAGAGTGCTCTGAGAATGCATACCTCCGCCAAGCAAGGCAACCAACGATAACGAAATATTCAAATTGGTTCTGGAACAATGAATTTCTTTGCATCAACACCAGAATCTCAGAATCTAATCATTTGTGCCTTTTAACAGTATTAACAGCTTCAGAAATTTTCTTGAAGATCCGTTCACAATTTTTTGAGTTATGCTGCTAATAAACATTAAAACAAAGACAAGTTAAACACACAGACGCACCAACCGATCATCACTAAAATTTAATAATATATGTCTTTTAACATTATTCTTGTAAATTTCATAAAGATCCATTTCGAGTTATTGAGGTAACAAGCATAAAATCAAACACAGCGACAAACAAACGAATGAACCAACAGATCATTACAAAAATTTGGTCATATACTCTTCATAATATACCCAACAGCTCATGTACATTTCATGAAAATCAAAATCCGTCCATAACTTTTGAGTTAGGGTATTAAAAAAAATAGGCAGGCAAATAAACAAATGAACAGATATTCATTAAAAGTTAATCATCTGCTACTGTTAACATGCCCAACAATTCCTGTAAATTTCGTAACGACCGTTTGATAACTTTTTGAGTTATCTTGGTGAAAGACACATATGAAAAAACACAACCTCCTTGGCGGAGGTAAGTACCTCAGAAAGATTTAGAAAAATTCATAGGAGAATTATTACTCTAATTTTTCATTCTTAAATTTGAAGCTACTGTGTGTCTAAAGAAAAGGTGTGTAGACCTGGTCCCGAACTAAATTGATGAAACTCAAACTGATGTGTTCTTAGGGTTTCAAATAACTGATATCTTCAACAGTGCAGACCAAACGCAGTAATGCTACCAAAATGGAAACAGTGGCAGATCGCTGGTACTAAACTGGGGTTGTATTACAAGCTCCACCCGAGGATCGTTGTAATTCTTTTATAACTTTGAAGAAGGGCTTCTAACGTTACCGTTTAGTAATGCTAGAATCCATTCCCTTGTTCATCAAAGAATTCCAAATTTTCAAGTTTGAAATAGATCAACAGCTCCAAAACAGCAGCTAGCCGCCACTAGATGATAAAAAAAAAAAAAAAACTGCACTGGCACCATGAAGGCTATGCATTGTTAGAAGTTGCCCGTTATACACGCAGTGATTTCATCGTTGCGCTGAAATTAAAATTTTCAACATTTCTCGAGTGTGTATCAACAATAGCCAATATTTCAGTTTTGTTGCACGTGTTCTTTTTATGTGATGCATACTATGATGAAATTAATGTAAACTATGCAGTTTTCTGGTCCATCCATGGAGACACAAGTTAGTACTCCACCTTCACCTAGACTACACTTAAAATGTATTAATGTTTTTGCACCATCACAACATAAGTTCGTGAACTTTGAACTAAGAGGTCTCAGCACTAGCGTACACCTAAAAAATGAATTACGTTATTGCTAATTGCATGAAACGACACCATCTAAGTCGTCGAAATTAAAAACTGGTAGCCGTAACAGCCATATATGCTAAAAAAATATCGTCCTCAAAAGGAGCTAAATTTTTTACTATAGAAAAAACTTTTAGATACTGTATGTATGGCGATGTACAGGAAGCGATGTATAAAAGTTGTTAGTTAGGGCTAAAACTACAAAACTTGGAAACTACAGTTTTTTCTAGTACAACTGTTGAAAGATCTATGAAAATATTTGTCATCTGCAACAGAAAAAAATAGAAGCACGTTAGCCTAATACAAAAAATTTAGTAGAAAATAATACAGTTATTAGAAAACGGGGCATGGCATATACAGTACAGCACAGAGAAGCAGTTTATAGGCGCCAGTAAATTTGGTAACTTGCAAATATAACTTTGGAGTCCTTTGTGAAGTGATGAGCGTTTAAATTTACATTGAATTGGCTGTATTTCATACAACTTTGTGAAAACGGTAAAAGTAGTTCATAGATAAGTACGAGAATAAAAATCTGCAACTTTCGTTACTGCTTCTGCAATGGCGTATAACTGCTTCTTTCTAAGCTATTGGACATTAGTAAGAAATCTAGACCTCAGAGGTGGGCAATTGCAGCGACCTGGAACCAATACCGGCCCAACTAAAAGTGGCCGCAGCTATCTGCAAGTGCCCACCTGTGCTGAAATACCTTAGGGACGGCGGGCAGGTGGGGGGGGGGACATTACATGGCTACGGAAAAGTTATCTGCGGAACCAAGGCACATTCTAGGAGTGTCTTCGATTCATCCACTTTGAGTGAGATAAGCTGATACGATTATTAGCTTTGATTTGTCTGGAACTTTCAACATGAGCTTTCAAATCACAATTTAGGAGTGGGTTTCAAGAGTAATCGGTTTGCGATTAATGCCTGAAACTCGATCGAAAAGAATGAGTCGATTACTCAGAATTGAAGGTCCGTACAAATTAAAGCTAACCGGATTAGCTTATTTCCTTCACCGAGAATGATCGGAAACATCTTTTACATAAAAATTGAGGGCCAGAAACTGGTGCAGGCGGCAAACGATCTTTGGGGGCAAGCGGGTAACTCTTACATGCTAAGGTGTTCTTATCCTCCTTCTCATTAGGTCACTTCAAAGAAATTTGAAAAAAAGTAGAGACGAGTACCTTAATCTACTACAAAGGTGAATAATGTGCCCGAGTTAAAATATTTTTGAAACTTCACTCTCACTCTAATGTTTACAGTAAAGCTGATTTAAACGAGAATAAAATTGAGCGTCTTTTTTATCCCGGAAAATGTATCTTCAATGTTAAATTATCGATGTACAAAGTAACTGCAGGAAAACAGCTCGAATCATCAACAGTAGTGATGATGACTAATGTAAATTATGAAAATATTCGGTGAGACAAAAAGATATTTTAATACTACAGAACTTACTGTAGAAATTAGCAAAAATGAAGGTTATGATAAATTACATGTCTCATAGTTGCTATAATTTGCAGTAAGTGGAGATAAGTCCTCTGCAGTGCGAATACTTCCGTCCGAGGCAGTAACGATGATTGCACAGAAAATATACCTGTAGACACAGGCTGACTGTAGCTAAATTTTCTTACTATACCATCTTAATATAATTTTTTAGTCCAACGCCTCATGTAACAATGTACCGTATATCGTATATCCAGGCGAACTTTTGGGTGTAATGTTAAATATATCATTCATAACAATTTCACTATTATAGTCATCATCATCATCATTAATACCGTTGTTAATATTATAATTGTTATTATGATTACCATTATTCAGCACAAATCATCTGTTCAACACAATTCTTAGAGTAGAGCAAACACTTGTGTTCGAATAATAAGAGCGACAGCACGTAAGAGTTAACCGATTGCTTAAAAGGGCGGGAGGGACAACATGTAGGCATCTAAATTGAGCATCTACCTACAGATAGGCTACAGTAGATGACCGCAGAGGAAGCGTAGGACGGCGCACAGTCGCACAGAGAAATTCGAAGCTAAGGGCATCTTCGATCCGCGCAACGAGGTCGAAATTATCTTGTCCGCTTAGCTTTTCCTTGTCCTGAACTTCACTCGTGGACTTTTGATTTTGTTACTTGGGATCGATTTTCAGGCTTAATCGGTTTGCATTTGTCACATGAATGCGACGAAACCTTAAATTCGTAATTAAAGTCCATGATTGAAAGTCCGGACAAATTAAAGCTCAACGAGTTAGACTATCGCGATCTCAGTATACGAACTGAATATGCCTTACGTAGACGTGTCACTTTGGTTGCACGCACAAACACACACATATACACTGCGGCACTGAGAGGGTACAGTTCAGGTATCAATTAAGTTCAGTCTCTTACTCTTCGAAGCCATCTTTTTAGTTTCACTCAGTGATGCATGGCACCCACTCGCGTACCGTTGATTTGATCTATATTTCTCAAGGGTAGTTTTTTAGAAAAACAAACAAAAAAATAATTACAATGAAAAATCATGATGGATTTAATATACATTTCAGATTCATGTCTCTTATGATTTCTTTGAAAGCTTCATTTAAGCTTGAAGGTTTATAACTTGTTAAAATTGGACAGAAGCTGAGCGGTAGCTGGCGTTTTTGATCTTGAAGCCAGGATTTTAGTTCTCTTAATTAGCTGCTTAAGATAATTGTATGACAGAGAATGCATCTTTGCTAAGTTGCACCAAAACCGCTCATTAGAATGTTCCTCACAAAGTCAAGTATTGCTCATTTTACCAATCCTGATATTTAGTTCAACTGTGTCATGCTTTTCGCGGCATAAATGCCAAGTGAGAACATTAACGGCGACGTTCCCCTAAATTACATCATGTGTTTTGAATAGTAGCTATATAATATTTGACAATAATAAAATTGAAACGTCCCAAAAGCATGAAACGACCGTTTATGTACAACGTTTTCAGTCAGTGGCTCAATACAGATATTTGTTCAGATTTTGCGTTGAAGCAGGTACACTGAATCATTTTAGTAAATGAAGCTGCTTGATCGAAAAAAAATATATTTTTATTTTAGCAATTAGTTACGTAACAGCCCTTGTGTGAAACATACACAAAGAAATCTCTAGTTGCTGTCATGAAATACTGCCACTAGAAACGTTTGGGTTGTGAGGAACATTACGCTAGTGCTTCGTTCTAAAAGTAGTACATTTAATAGGTGATTTATCCCTAGAAACGAGAATGAGTTGGTTTGAAGTAGTTAGTCACATTAACAGTGAGTTTTCAGTGCACCAGTGTCTACTAAATTGGGATGTGAGGCACAGTTCTATATCCAAAAATGTGCAATTTCTTCTTGAAAGAACGGATAGCTATCCGATATTACAATTCTGTAAAGTCAAATGCTATCCTCTAGCTCAAAAAAAGAATTGCAAATATCCCGGTATGATACTGAGCAGCATTCCCCACTTTAGTGTCCACGAGCCCTTCTGGATTTCTCTACGTACTAAAAGCAGACTAACAGAAACAGAAGCAAGAGAGAGTTTGGTACCGTACATCATCGAGTGAAACGAAATCAGATGTCACAAATATACAGCAGAAGTTGGAATTTAGCAACAACTAGTTAGGCAGAGAATCACACTAACCTTGCAGTTCGGGATCATCTTTGCCTTCGTAATATATTTCCTCTTCCATCATTGGATATTATTTGAACAAAACAATTACTACTAATGGCCTATCTTACTATATAACCACTCAAATAAATTTCATTATTCACAAAAAGAAAAAAAATGTTCGCATGCGTATTTTGCTATGGTACCACTACACCGGCTCGTTTCTTAGCTCTTTAACGTCCCAGTTAAATGTTAATTTCCGCATAAACATCACAATTTATGAAGAAGACACCAGCATTCTTTTGGGCGTTAAAGGGTTGACCCTAAATTGTTGAATGACAGCTTCGCTTGACGTATCAAGCAAGGCTATTGCTGCTAAAAACAAAAGATTGATTCGTCGCTTTATTTACATGACCCGTAAAACACACCATCGTTGTTGCTTCATTGTGCCAAAGGCAACTGCCACCGATAGTCACCACACAAATCTTCTCTGTGGTTCAGTTTCCCATATATATTGTTTTGGAAGAAAATGGGTTATCCGTTTTTCTTTAGTTGCATAGGCCTTCACATGGATCAAATATCAGTCGCGAGTTGACGATGATGTGTGGTGTTGTTGCGCTGCTCCGGCAGTTTGTGTATCTTATTGACGCAAAGTAATGTTTGGCACCTCGGTTCATAAACAACCTTTTGCTTATCAGTGCAAAGTAAAACACGATGAAACACTTTAATCACAAGCAACTAAATAAAAGAAGTTGTGCGTTTGCTAAGTTGTGTCACACTAACAACTTGAGGCAGTGAACAAAAATCATTAATCCTATGGAAGGTAATTCAAATTTGTACATTATATGCAGTTCAGTCACTACATAGTACTCTACTAGTAATTTATACTCGACCTGGAAGTAAAATTCGAAAAAATTAGTTCTTATTATCATTACTAGATAAATAACTTGGAGGGGCATTTGTACATTAGCTTTGAATCAAAATTACGGGCGCGTTCGACTTTTTCGAAACATCAGGCAGATGCGTTGGCTTCGAACCGTTCAACTGAGTTTCAGATATTGACATCAATCGCTTACCTTCGAGACTTTCAGAAACTCAATCTCGATTCGTATTATGGAGTTCTGAGGAGGCGCAAGGTAATCGCAGCGACTCTAACCCTTGCGTCACGTTGCAGAGTGACAAATCCAAGGCTTCTTTCTGAAGTTTCGAGCAAGTCAAGCGTCGAAAGCTTAATGGTGGAGCTTAATCAAACCTGTACTAAATATTAGTTTGAGCCTCTCTTGTTACTCAGATACATTTTATACAAGTTTGACTTAACACAAACATACGCAGACACTCATTATGCTCTGACCGACGTGGACGATGTATGAGGGCTGGTCGATCTATTTCATACATTTACATACTTCCTATGGTCGTTGAATGCAAGGGTTGTATAAGTGATGATCCAATTAAATGAAAATTTATCTTCTAGATAACCTGCCTAACGCATAAAGTAAGTGTAGATCAATATAACTGATAATCTATTTAACTGATAATCTAGTCGTATCTACTCGTTAATTTGTCTAGCTTTTAATCCAAGTATTTATCTAGATAACAGATAATCTATGAAATATTATCTATATAGTAGAATATCTATTATATTTGACTTGTAATCGATGTTGCTATCTACGCGATTGTCCATCTATATCTCATTACTCCTGTGCTTAGCATCTCCTCATGCCCTCTCTACAGCTAAGAGACATAAAGAATTCAGCATAAGTGCATTGGGAGTGTGCAAATGAACTTCAGGGAATAAAAATCCAAACCTACAGTGGAAAAATTTGACAACTAAATAAAATATTTTCAAATAATACATCATTTCTCACTCAGTACCCGAAATCTCATATGGAAGAAAATGATTTATAAATAACTCCTGGAAATAGGATATATGTTAATTAAATGATGTATAATCCCATGCACGATGAAGAATTATATTACTGGAACGAAAGAACATGATAAAACGATGACGTAGCCATAATGAAAGCAGCAATGATTAAAAAAAATCTAGGAAGTAACTAGAGCACTCTAAAAGCGCTTACTTCTGCCAAGCAAGGCAACGGTAACGAGAAATTCGAATTGGTTCTAAAACTATGATTTCCTTTCTTTCAACACCAAAATCTAATTATATGTGCTTTCTAACGGTAACAACAGCTTGTGTAATTTTCTTGAAAATCCGCTCATAGGTTTTTGGGTTATGCTACTAACACTATTTCTGACATACCTACATGAGTAAAACACATATATAGACTAATCGATCATTACCAGAATTTAATAAATTATGTTTTCAATATTATTAAAAGTTTCTGTAAATTTAATAAAGATCCGTTAATCCCCTTTATGAGGTATTTGGCGAACATGAATAGATTCAAACATAGACAAACAAACGAACCAGCAGATCATCCTGAAAATTTGGTCATTTACTCTTTGTAGCGTACCTAGCAACTCATGTAAATTTCATAAAAATCTGACTATAACTTTTGAGTGAGGGTAATAAGAAAAATAGGCAGACAAACAAATAAGCAAAGAAATTAACAAACGGTTGAACGAGTCGTCCCCAAAAGTTGATCATCTATACTACTGCTAACGTGCCCAACAATTCCTGTAAATTTCGTAAAGATCTGTTAATAACTTGTTGAGTTAATTGGTGACAGACAAAGAGATAGACAGACACGAGCAATACATAACACCTCTTTGCGGGGGTATTAAACCCTTACTTTCACGCTCACGTGACAGTAAGCAAGTTACAGAGACGTATGTACTTGCGACCTGCGGGAAACTTTAGCAAGTAATCCCATTGTGGTGGCTGTAAAGTGAACAACAGCGCTCATTTTCTGTAATCAAGAGACAATAGCGCGCGAGTATTTCCGTCTACCCTTTTATTCAACGTCAACAAAAGGCTCCTAGGGGAATCCTTTTAAAAGCTTCGCAATTAATAGGAAGATTATTAAAGGGAAGACCAAAAGGGCAAGGTCAGCCTGTAGCTACCCAAGCTCTACCTGCAGTAGCGCTACTGCATCAGATGAGCTATCGACCAGCCTCGTGTTATCTTTGCATAGAGTTATAGTACAGGGCAGTGGAGCTTCCGGATAGCCTAACATGGAGGTAATAAAGCTTCGGACCAGCCGACCATTAGATTATGCAGGGATGCGAAGCTGCTGATTAATTCAACATAGCGATTATACAGGGATGGGAAGCTTATAGGTTGCATGGCGTTACGTTTCTAATACAGGCGAACTCTAAATATACAATAGCAGCGATAACCAGTCGGCTTATAGCACTTCAGTGGCCAGGCTCATACTACGCGCTTAGTCTCGAGGAACTTTAAAAATATTAATCTCTTTAATCCCTTCGCTACGAAAGGTTTCCACAACCTGATTTTGTATTGTAATATAAGTATTGTAAAAATGATGCTTCTTAGGCAAATGATTTCGTTCAATGCTATCTACTTCCACCTTGCTACATTTGAAGATATTCACATTAACATCACTTCATAATCGCGCTTTACCTTGATAGCACCGCAATAGCGATCTCAATTAAATAAACAAGATTACGGATGCGGCCCTCCAATGACGGTGTGAAGGGCTAGTCATGCTGCTACGAGAACTCTGCCTGGTAGCATTGAATCATTCAACGAAGTTTGCTCCACGATGGTCCGGCCACGATGAGGCGCCGCCTCGTCACTGCAGGTGATACAGAGCGGTTAATGTTAGGTCATCTGGTGAGCGAGTTACTCCAACAGAATGTTGCCGATAGCTGCTCGCGGATAATGCGTCAACGGCGGCTGGTCAGGTACTATTGCCAGAAGCGTCCAATTTCTTTCTGAAGGTTGGCAGGGGGTCTTCAACCCCTGGAGTGCCAGCGGGATGTAATTAAATCGACGAGGACCCGTCAACACAAATGACTGCTCGTGTCACGATCGCACGCTTGCCAGAGCTCTGTTGTTAATAGATGGGATTTGCAGAGATTGCCGAGATGTGTGTGCTGTTTTGTACAGATTTTGAGCTCTTTGTCCACAAAGTTTGGGACCAGACCCCCTGGACCGTTTCAAGGAGAACCGAGACAGGCACCTGAGCCGCTGCCAGTATTCAGATTCCTACAGTCAAGAGATCTTTGCCGCGAACGTTCGCTGAATTCTCTCCAGCTTCTGGATGTCGCCAACCGACAGGTTCCGTATCTGGTAGCAGTATGCTGGTACTGGTAGAATCAATGTTTTATCCCAGGCCAGCATGAGTTTGGCGTCTTTTGTTCGGAAGTGCATCACACCCACCCCATCTTAACGCCGATACCTGGTCACCACCCCATCAATGTGCTTGATGAATCTCCCATCATCCTGAACTGGGACTCCCAGATCTCTATTAGTATTCCGTCACACAGTGACTTCACCTCCCATTGTGACCTACGAAAACCAATCGTCAGGATGTTTCCATAGCTGGAGCAGCTCGAACTCTGTCGCTGAACACCATCTTGTTTTGGTGGATCCTCTTGCATATCCTGTCAAGCTCTTTCTGAAGTTTAATGCAATGCTCAACGCATGGCACTTCCCAGTGGACTTGGGGCCGTCACTAAAGAGACGCTTTCGTTGAAGAAAGGTCGCCATCTATGTCGGAGACGAGCAGGAGGAATGAAAGGGGCCAAAGTATTGATTTTTGGGGTACCTCACTGAGCACTTCTGACTCTTTGGAATGGTATCCATCAACTGTAATAGTGTGCTTTCGTTGAACCAGGAAACAGTGGATTCACTTTGGCAGCCTTCCTCCAATTTGTAGAGCTTTCAGTTTCGGAAGGATGATGCCATGGTCGACTTTGGCAGAGGTCTTCACAAAATCCATGGAGACGACCGTCACACCTATATCCCTTCCGGGCCATTGCGTAATTAACCTTTGGCGCTCCAATAATTGAGACATACAAAACCTACCGCTTTTAAAACCAGATTGATTTGGGTTCAGGAGGCCATAAGTTTAGCTTCAAATATCGTGGTATGATGGGACTGGCAGCAGCAGGAAGCAAAGAGCGTAACGGGAGGGCTCACGAAAAATTAGCACCAAAAAGTGACGTCATCATCGACGAGTCTATGGCTGAGCAGCCTAGGAGTATTTTAACAGAAAAATCGTCTTAAATTGCGAAGTTCATCTCTATCGTATAAATAACTTAAGATAATATATACTAAATTAGCAATTATCTACAGAAAATTGCAGTGCATGAGGTGGAAACTTTCACAGCACTAGCGCAGAATTTATTCCCCTTCGGTGACCCGATTTAACTTTTTTCTTAACCAAAGCCTTATTTACACTTCATATTCAGTTCACAGTTCTCTTCACAGAATATATATATATATATTCCTAACCAACAATATAAGCACCATTATGGCCAATTCTGTAAGCGAGAGAAATCACAGTAACAGTTAGCCATTGCTCGAACTTTCTGTACTTGACGACAAAATTTTACGATATTTTGCAGCTCAAAGTCCTGGCCAGTCACGAGCGGGAGATTGAATGAAATAAATCTAAAAAATACAGTGATATGTTCAAGAAAACAATATACGAAGGCCTGAGGTCCCACACCTAAGCACTTCGACTCGTCGATGAGATGTAAATTTGCTACGTGCGGTCACGACTATGTTTTATTTCAGTCCTATAGAGTCCTCCCGCTGCATTCTTTGCTTTCTGGGTAGCAGGGCTGGCAGCCACTTTTATTTGATTAAGGTATATATTAATGCATTATATTTACGTTAAACATTATACATTTGCCACTAATCATATGAAAAGTACATCCATTGTGAATGTACTGATCAGAGTAGGTAATATTTGGTTTTGGTAGAGCACGTGGTCTACCTGAAATTATAGGCTAGGTTAGTTGCAAATAGCTTATGCAAGGTTGGGATAGGTTCATTACTGTTAGAACAAGTGCCTAATCTAACGTAGGCTCGTTTCAGTTAGATTAGGTGCCTAACCTAGGTTTCTAACCAAACTTATAAGCACGCATATCGTACATGAACCTCAGGTAGGGTACGTACTATAGAAGAATTATCAATGGAACCTTTGATTCCAAACGTCCAGAGGTATTCTACAAGTTTAGTTTGACATAATCTGCATTTATTATATGCAAAGCTAAAGTGCGACGCATGAGGCAGATGGCACTGACACGTCGACACGATTGTAACGTACAGTAAATTCACATCTTATAGTTGGTCGTGACATCAATATTTTGCTCCAGTGATATGGCAACGATCGTCACAAATTGTAGTTGAAAGTAAAGAATTCAGTATAAGAAGGCATAGGAAACTAACGCAGGGTTCTCTACGTGGTGCTTACAATCAATGGTACTGCTACGTCGCACACAATGTCTGACGGTATATTGCTTCGTGACAGCTAACGGTGCCCTGCGTGACAACAGTTTACAGTGCACTGCGCCACAACAGATTACAGTACACTGCGCCACAAGAGCTTATAGTGCACTGCGCCACAACAGCTTACAGTGCACTGCGCCACAACAGCTTACAGTGCACTGTGCCACAACAGCTTACAGTGCACTGCGCCACAACAGCTCATAGTGCACTGCGCCACAACAGCTTACAGTGCACTGCGCCACAACAGCTTACAGTGCACTGCGCCACAACAGCTTACAGTGCACTGCGCCACAACAGCTTACAGTGCACTGCGCCACAACAGCTTACAGTGCACTG
>LQNS02000211.1:47220225-47243696 GCA_001587735.2 Parhyale hawaiensis
AGCTTACAGTGCACTGCGCCACAACAGCTTACAGCGCACTGCGCTACAACAGCTTACAGTGCACTGCGCCACAACAGCTTACAGTGCACTGCGCTACAACAGCTTACAGTGCACTGCGCCACAACAGCTTACAGTGCACTGCGCCACACAACGCACCAATCAATGCTACTGCTCTATTCGCTCGGCGCATAATGTCCAAAGGCCGCAAAGTGGCCAACTACAGAGCTGGCAGGTCACGTAGTCAAATAGAGAAACTGTCAGCGCAGATCGATGGGCCAGCACGCATACAACAGCTATTATAGTTATATCAAGTACCAATATTATATAGCCATCGAAACTTACGGTGAATAAAACTGATACGTATGATAAAGAGTAATTTATTCATCTGGTAGTACTATATAGTAACAAAATGTTAATTGGAATTTCTTGATTTAAATTTTCTTTAGATTAACCCAACTGATATTTCGGTGTCAGGGATAACTTTGCTTCATATGTCTACGACGAAGAGCAGCAAGACCTTATAGAGTAACTGTTGACAATGAAAGGTAGTAGATGAGTGTTGGAGATGGAGAGCGTTCACAGTGCTAAACAAAACTCAGCCTGGAATAATTTGATTGATAATTCAAGAGTGACTCGGAAATATTCAGGACGGGAGGTTGTATAGTATTTTTTAATTACTATTGATTAGGTAGCTGCATGTTCAGATGATCGCTCAGCATACCTACAGTCCCGACCGTACAGCTCCCGCACGGTTGAGACAGATAGTTTGGTGGGTGATCAATTGGATATACAACTGACCAGTCAACGATTGTTAGATAAGTGCTAAGTCAGTGGTTCTTAACCTTTTTCCATTGGCGGCACATTAACTTAGTATGGCAAATTGTACGGTGCATCTGTCACCAGTTACAATTTTTTTTCCTAGTCCGGAAGCGAATTTGGTAAAGGCAAAGTCAACTTAGACCACACCCTCACCTGGGAAACCCACATGCACTGGTTTGTGCTGCGGGTATAGGCCCACTGGCTCCAGATGAGCAAGGGTAGTTGCAGTCGCCCTCGGGTCACGAACTATGGCGCCAATTTGACGGAAGGAACAAATGACCCGAGACCCCCACCCCCCTCATCTCTGAGGAAGGCAGTTTCGCCACGGCGCCGTGCATGCACACACGACTGCCGAGTCAGCACACTAAGATCTGCAAAGAGCTCGTGTGCCTCACGGAGCATCGAACGAGCGATACAATGTGTTAGAGCTGAGAACAGAGGCATGCAGCTACCGTGGCGGCAACAAATGTATTACATTTCTTGCCCATAGCTAGTAATTTTTGATAAACAAAAAGTAATTACATGTGATCTCACCACGCTCTTACATGCTGTACAATTGTTCTAGTGCGGTGAATATATACATATGTTCTCCACGTAAGCATAGCTTCCACATTCCAAGAGCACCTACCATGCATACAGCCATGCATCTGACATTAGTGGTTTTAAGCATTATTGAATCTAAGACCAAACAGTCATGTATTTCCCAGGGAATTTTTGAATAAACAAATACTTGTTACAGCTAATTGGCCAGTGATTGGCGGCGCACAAACGGTTGAGAACCACTGTGTTGAGTGAATTTCCATCCTGTGATTCACTAGGTCATCTTTGAGGTAGTAGACTCGGTAGGATTTTCATAAGAGGAGCGTATAGGTCTGCAGTAGCCTGCTGCGCTTCAGCAATGAAGACAATGAACAGCTTTTGAAAACGTGAAATTCATAGACAACGGGAGCACTATAATTATACACATTGCTCTGATATTATGTAATATGTATTAATGCATCGTACGCGTTGAACTGTCCCAGTTAATTAGAACATAACTTAGTTTAATATAAGGTATCTCGTCTAACCAAATCTATCTGGTCCTACATAACGCTTGCCGTCTACACTGAATCACCACATCTGACATAACGCACCTTGTCTTACCTAACGCACCATGTCTTACCTAACGCACCTTGTCTTACCTAACGCACCTCGTCTTACCTAACGCATCTCGTCTTACCTAACTCACCTCGTCTTACCTAACACACCTCGTCTTACCTAACGTACCTCGTCTTACCTAACGCACCTCGTCTTACCAAACGCACCTTGTCTTACCTAACTCACCTCACTAAAGCTAACGCATTTCGTCTCACCTGATGCATCACGGATCGACAATCGAGGTTTGCACGGGCTAACGCAGAGAGCTCACAGGTTCATAGTAATGAACCTGGAGGAATTCCGTAGTAATAACCTTTTCCAGTTACTAGAATTTGGTATTTTAGGAGTAGATTTGAAATGTTCATGATGCCAGGGCTCTAAGCACTTTATTATTTCATAACGTCAATACTACGCAACATCTAAAAATATATTAATATTGCCAATAGGAAATAGTGCTTTAAGGCTGTAACTGTGTATATTCACACTTGCATTTCACCTGTTGATCTTGCAATCATTCCGCCAGTTAAAGATTCATATATGTAAAGTAATATCCGGAAAATAGGGCAAAAAAACATCGCAATCAATAACAGCAAACAGGTGTATATGACTGACGTCATTGTTCACGCCAGCGCCGCCGGGGCATAAAACGCTCAGTTACCAAAGCTAATTGGCAGTTCCGTTGCTAATGTTCTTTCCTATACGTGTTCTCTAAGCCATTGCTCGCAGATACTTCTTACCATTTGCTACACTATATATACACCTTTCCTTATCTCTGTTACACCTAACATGCCTAATAATCGCTGTAATTTTCGTAAAGACTAGTTTATTAATTTTTGAGTGATAAATGCTTTAGGCACTCCCAACAATAATAGATTGTAAAAAATTGAACCGAAGAGAAATGTAGAGATTTGAGTAATAAATATTTATGAGGAAGATAAAAGAAATTTTAGTATTAAATTCCGTAGACTAGTTATATATGCACATTTTCTTTGATTTTAGAGTTTTAGGTACAACCATCATGCTACTTCTACAATCTACATGCATTATTGATCTCAAAGATAAAAAAATAATAAAGTGTCACCATTTCTTGACGGCTAGATATACTACAAAAATGGCCGATGGGGAATCATTTGCTTTACCTTCTGTCCATTTATCCCCTTGAACAACTTCAACAGATGGTACTCGTAGCCAAACTAACTGTATCATGGATATGCTGAGGAACAGGGCTTTCATCGATTTCAGGTACTGAACAATGTGAATGTAGATATTTAGTGTCTCTGTGCACTCGCTCAGCACGAGAACACATTGTAATGATCTGCCGCAGAGGAATTGGTGGTTTTTATCTTCTTTTATATTTGAAATCGATGGCGGACTGCAGGTAGAAGTGCTGCAGCCTTTGCAACAGAAACACGACATCGGGCATCAGCTGTGAAGAGTTGGCTGAGCAATTTTTTCGCCATCGGTTTTGACGGTACCAAATGGTAACATGATAACAACATTATCTGTTCATCACTCAGATTGTCATGTTCTCAACGATAAGCATTAGACAAGTACCAGACTTGAGCAGCCTACTCCGAAAATGATGACATCCTCAGGTCTGATAACGGAGATTGTGTGCGACGTATGGTTTAGCAATAATATTTACATCTAATGAACTGCACATGCTATGGGCGTGTCTTTACGTCGTTTCCTTATATCCAAAATGGAAGATACTCAAAAATAAATTGACAGTTTTTCAAAACCATATTTTATTTATTTCAGATTATAAACTCAGGAGGACTCAAGCCTGTGCTCATACAAACGGAGGTCACCTTTATCATATTTTTCTTACAAATTTTGTTCACATTTATATTATGTGTTTCGTTCTGCAATATGTCTGATAGCCGATGTAAAAAGACTAGAAAGTGGCTTTTCGAATAAGCTGTGTGTGCTATAGCTATATGAAATTAGACTTACAGACCTGGGTGGGCCACATCACGCTATTTGGCTTTTAAAGGTGACAGAGCGGTTGGAGCGGGAACTGCTCCGTCGGTTATCGATGTGATTTTAGAAACTGTAGGTACGGCGAAGACTAGCGAATATTTCTTTCATGAAATAAAAGGTGGTCTAAAAGTAATGGTATCTCATGGTGTCCATTATACCGACACTTATAGGGCTTATAGGGTTGTTACAATTTGAAGTAGCTTGGTATAAAAAAATCATCTGACGGGTGTTATCTAAATGGGCACTATGCCATTCAGACTAATAAAATTATTTATGTTTTCCAAAAGGTAACTAACTGAAGGACTTACTTTCAAAAATATGATTAATTAAGATGCCCATTCTTTTTTAAACAGCTACATCTATAAAACTCAGAATACATATAACTGTTATTAGATTAAGATTTAAAAAATTAGTAAACTAAACTATCAAAAGGTTGGTTTAAAGATCATACATTATTCCGGCATACTGTCCTCTATGGCACGTAACCGGATATAAAATTTTCTTGACGTTCCAAAGTACACTGAGAGAAATTTGTCGCCTTTTGATACACTTTGATGCATCAAAATTACATGCATTTTTGTCCCCAATACCGAAACACGCGAGTCTAACTGAAACACAAAAAAATGCTCAGTGCATCATCACGGTGCACTTTAAGTCACGCCCCTGTAATTATAACAACACTGATGTATCATGTATTATCTTGCAGACAGTAAAGACACCTAAAAGGTATTGCGTTTTCTTAAATAGTAGGATTTGGAAGTTCAAATATTCAATGAAAATGAAGCCAACGCTGTGGGAAACTGAGGTCGAAGTCAGCCAGTGGAAGATTTTTCATTCCTCCGCAGCAGATTTCATCTCCTGTTTTACACTCTACAAGTGCCATATGGTCAAAATAATTCTACAATAATAAGACATAATAAAATCCACGTTAGCTTTGCCCACTGTATGCGAGACAATGAATGATTATTATTGACGTAGTAAAGTTAGCTAAAGTGCATCACGATGATGCATATAGGGCTTCATGATACACTAGGCATATTGATGATGCACTAATGTGTTTCGGTTTGTGACAAAGCCGATAATGCACCAACAGGCATCAAAACAGGTAAATTGAAGAAACCTAAAAAGACCAAAATTTGGATTGCAATAGCAATCTGCATGTTAGTAGGAAATCGCGTCTCGATTCGCAAGTGTAACAAAATGACAAAGCTTTTTTCACTTTTTTTGTCGAAATGAGTTTTTCTGACTGCAGAATCTGCTGCGATGAATCACCGATCAAGGCCATGAAACACATACATGCATCTTGATGCTTTTCTGTGAAACATCTAAATGCATTAAAAATTTTCTCACTGTATGCTACTCCCTCGAGAAATCAAATTTTAGCGGAATATTTTAGGGGTAACTTTCACATTTTGTTTCCAACTGAAAAGTTCAAAGCTTAATGAAGGCAAACACAGAGTTTTTTTTTACCAACGAGGCAAAACTTCCATATTGCCTTAGGAACTTCAACGCTGTCGAAAAGAACTGTGTTGACACAAACGGGACTATGCTGCAAGAATGTTTTATAGTAGCACATTCTGGGAAAATATATATACCTATATAGGTACTGTATATGTGAGTATTCCAATATTGCACCCTCATACAGTGAGGGAGATAAACGAAGAATGTAAATTGTACCGTGAAGAAAGGATACCAGATCGAGAAATATTATGAGACACTGTTGTGTTTTTATTAGCCCCTGAATTTTCA
The DNA here is from genome assembly GCA_001587735.2 of Parhyale hawaiensis. Lineage (NCBI taxonomy): Eukaryota > Metazoa > Arthropoda > Malacostraca > Amphipoda > Hyalidae > Parhyale > Parhyale hawaiensis. The sequence goes on from LQNS02000211.1 coordinate 47,225,914, forward strand.
TCGGATAGAGTCAAATAAAGCTTTTGACCCGAAGAGACAGGCAAAAAAAAAAAGAAAATCTTCATTTTAGACAGCGAAATTCCAATTAATTAAAACTCTAATAATATTAAAGGAGCACCAATTCAAGGGTTTATTGGATGGAGTGATGACGATTTTCTTTACACCGAGCAACTTAGATTCCACAGAGAATTTCCCGCTATCAAAAAGCTCTCACCAAGCAAGTTTCCGTTAAATGTAGAAAATTCTTTATCCCAAACAAACCAAACTGAGGTTTCGACAGACAGGATTGTGAGGACTTTCATTAGACACAGAAGTTCTCGTTAGACAGAGCAGCAGTGATCTCCATTAGACACGGCGACTTCCATTACACAGAGGAGCTAATGGGAGCCGAGGAGGCGGTTACTGAGCCTCGCTATCGAACGGTCCTGGTAATTCTGTCTCAAAAATACCCCGGGGGCGGCTGGTCAAGACGGCACCGCCGTGCTGGGCTGCCTGCGAGGGCGCATCCCTAAACCAACTGGTGACGTTCGTTGAATTTAAAGAGACATCACTCGTGTGTTGCCTTCCAATGGATGACTGGCCGCATCTGAAGGGATAATTTGCTGCACTTAAACGGATAACATGACGCATTAAAGAGACCATTTACTTAATTTGCTGCTGTAAAAAGGATAACATGATGCACCATTACGATCATTTACTGACTTAAAAGGAAGTATAATTATCAGCAGTGAAAGGGATAATTCTATCGACTGGAAAAGATAAGTGCTTGCATTTGAAGTGATTATCTACTGCATTTACTGGAATTATTTGCTGTGTCTAAAGAGATTATTTGCTGCGGCTGAGAAGATAATTACTGGATTTGAAAAGGAGAAATTTGACTGTATGCAAAGGGACTTTTTCAGCATTCAAAAGAACAGTATATTTAAATAGACTAATTGCTGCAATGAAAGGGATTAACTAGTGGCGTTTGCACACTCGCTCTATTGACTGCGGGTCTTTATTTGACATCCGTAATTTTTTCTATGTATTAGGGCACTGACAACAGCTGAGAGTGAACCGAAGCCTAGGTTCAGGATTCTCTCTTGGAATAAATTTCGTGGTCCGTCTATTGTTCGGTATCTAATGTAATCTATTGTTTATATGGGAACTTGTCTTCTTTTAAAGAGATAATGCATTGCACTAGAAACGATACTCTGCAACATTTTAAATGACAATTTACTGCACATAAAAGGGTTATTTGCGGTATGTCGGAAAAAAGCTAGGTAGGTACTTCATGGGTTGAGAGAAGCGGTTTGTGTTCTGTAAAGAAGAAATTTCTTGGGGTTAAGCAGACAATCTGCTACTTTTAACGGTGGAAACTTGCTGCATTTAGAGAGATATTTTGTGGCATGTTAAGTCAATTTGCTACATTAAAGAGTAATTGAAAAGGATAAATTACTGCATTTAGAGTGGAAGGCTAATGAAATTTTTATTCGCAATTTTCTGCATTTGCAGGTACAATTGACTGTAATTATTCGCGCAGATCCGAAGAAACATATGTCAAAGGTGACGTTCAATATACAGATACTAATTGCAACGTATAGTAATAAAAACAACAATAAAAACTAGAAGACGAGTCACTATTGACTGAGCTCCGTTTCCCAGCTCCAGAGCTTTCTACGCTAGGAAAGAGAAAAACACTTGCAAGAACAAACAGCAAAAGAGTGGAAGGTATATAACGTTATTTAGGTGCGGGCGTTATTGGATCAGGAAGTTGAAGCGAGAGTTTTAAGCGTGTTCAGCGCTGCAGCAAGTTAGTGCCTCTGTACCCTGATCACGCACAGGGGCGAAGCAGTGCTGTTTTTGCTGCTGCGCTGCCTACGTAGCGGCTGTGGACGGGGAACGGCGCCCCCCCCCATTCCCCAAAAGCGGAGGTTCTCACGAAGTTTGACCGGCACTCTCCGGGTTGAGCTTCAGAAAATACCTAGGTGCGTCGTACGGCACCTCAGAAACAGTGTCTCCCTGTGCTTATTAAGGAAATAAATATGTAGGAGTGCACCTGTCAAACTGGAAACTGCACGCTCCAGAAAACTTCATATATAGGCACAACAACCACCACATTATCTCGCAGACTGACCATTCATCTGAACTCAGGCGGCCCTCAAAGCTCATACTCAGCAACAGCACTACCTCAACATCACAAGGGAAATGCTTGTTAACAATACACAAATTTTGCATCAAGTAAATGAACAATCAACGCCTTCCCAGAGTCGAAGCCCTTCTCATCCGGAACTCCAAACCAATCATCAACTGACAAATAACTGGAGCAAACCGTGGTATTAAAACTGCACGGAGAGCTCTAAACAGCACAGACACCTGCAAATCCAGCTACGTGACCTGCCACCCGCCAGCACGTAAGACCTATCAGCTACCGGTTCAAGATTCTGCTTACGCTACAAGAGATTACAAGTAGGGGTACCCGTCGCTGCAGAAAATCTATCTACTCAACCCGAAGATGACCGCTCAAAAGGGTCGAAACGCATCGACATTTTAACAATTACCTGGAACCGAGCAATATGGCAGCTAGCACCTCAGCATAACCACTATATGAAGATCTCAGCACTAAACAGCTATTTCATTTGGCCGAAGATGAGAACATTGTTTAAAGCTCCGACGAATGGAAAGAACAAATAAAAATATAATAAACTTACAATATGGCGTTATTTTAAATCAGACATGTATAAACAAGAGGCTGCTTCCGAACTATTCGAATACATATTAGGGTATAATCCTTAGGGAATGCTTAGATGCGTCCTATTGCACCTCTGAACCAATGTCTCCCTATGATCAAGAAAATAAAAATTTCGGAATACGTATAACTGAATAACTTTCAGTGTCATTCCAGTAATAGTATGATAGACTTTGTATGCTGAAGAAAATGAATATCTAGTTCTACATACATTAATTAGGTACGTATGCCTAAGTGTGTCTTGTGGCTTTCCGGATAGCCTACTCTGTGTGACAACATTGAGGAAAGTAAGCTGTGCTGTTGAACCAAAACCATAACACTTTACCGTGTGCTGACCATTAGCCAGCTCTACCCTGGCCTACACAGGGCATGTATAAACGAGTGGGTTTAGCGACAACAGCTCGATTTCCTTTTTTTAATGTCGATATGGAAATGGTCATCTTGAACTATGTACGTTATAACTTGTAGGTAGTGTCTCGCCCAAGGTTTCTAGAGACACATGCGACAGGCTATAAAAAATAAACGAATAATAATAATAATAATAATAATAATAATAATAAACAAAAACTAGAATGCCACAATGGTGTAAGACCATCACCCGCGGAGGGAGTAAATTCAACGAAGTCAGTTTTGATGAACGAAGCTAGGGCCCAGCCGCATTCTTTCCCAGAGATTACTGTAGCTCTTCAATAATGACATAGGAAAAAGTAGAACGCCCCGTTCTCCAGACGATCTGCCGTGGTGGAGGCAAATTCGGTCCGGTGGAGAAAATTCATCACCGTCACTTTTTATTGCCAGTTAGGCCTAGTTTTTTGGCATGGGTCACATCTAGGTCAACCCACCAAACTCCTTACAAAAATTATCAACATTGCTCAACTCCATCGACTACTTATTGGGTGGACAGATACGAATACATATATAATATATGTATACTTAAATCTTCAACGAAAAAATTATCACCTCTCTCACTTCGTTTGCGAAGGATAATCACAAAGAGGGCGACAGTGTATTCCTTTAGTGGGGGTTTGTGGCTCTTTCCCTATGTGCATCGTTATTATGTGCATTAACAGCCGTTTCTACTTCCAAATAAGGTTCAATTTTAAGTAAGGCTTAAGAATAATGTAATTGTATTATTTCTCATTACTAAAAATTTGTTTGTTAGAATAGAACACGTCCCAACTTCAGAAAGTTTGAAGAATTATTATCTCATAGGTTTCATCATCGTCACCTTTACCACTCTTTCTGTTGCTTCTTGCATTACCCTCTCAATGTCTACCTACTCTACATTAGGTCTACGTATGTTACACCAGCTTCAGACATTCTATCTGAGCCCGCAGTCATTCTACATCTGCCATCATTAATCTATCATTGGCTACATTAAACTAAAAAGCATAATAACTATTCCAGCATCTATCGACCTATCCCTACCAGTATGAATTTACCTCTAAATATTTGCTTACAATGCACTCGATTTACAATCCGTTCTCTCTGCCCACGATGCACTGTAATACTCTGCTACTGCCCTTATCAACTTCTCTCTGCCTACATTGCACAATAATACTCTAATTCTATCTTAATCACCCTTTCTTTGTCTACCTTGCTCTACATTTTACGCTAATTCTGTTTCTATCTTTGATCATCACCTGACACCACGTCAGCTATTACACGCGACTTCCTGGAACATTACCCTGGATTTACTTTAGTTCTTGGTACAGAACTAATTTTAGTAGATTACCAGACTGTGAAACTTATCTTCGATGCCCGTACTCCCTAGTACAGTATAATTACTATTTGGCTAACTCACTCACAGTTGTAGCCACATTAAGCTAATAAATGTCCAGATTCGATGACTTCTTCACATAATATATGATTAAGTTGCTGTAAAGGCAACACTAATATTGCTTTCCTCCTAAAATTTTGTGGCTGGAATGCATTTCGTCGAGAGATATTAGGTTTCCGAAATGTAGACACACTGTTCAATTCAGATTTCATTACTTCCAGTTTGTAACTAGTACACAAAAGCTATGAAAATGTGACAGTTTCATTTTGCAATTGATTTCTATAATTATAGCACACAAAATTTGTATTAATAAGTTGGCAGGCTATTATTTAAAGTAATGTATGGCATGCATATTCCAAAGCCTCGAATGTGCTCTGTATTCACGGGTGAAAATTAACCACATTGTANTACAATGTGGTTAATTTTCACCCGTGAATACAGAGCACATTCGAGGCTTTGGAATATGCATGCCATACATTACTTTAAATAATAGCCTGCCAACTTATTAATACAAATTTTGTGTGCTATAATTATAGAAATCAATTGCAAATCTAAAACACATCAGGCAAAGTTCTGCCTCAATGCCTTACAGAGACGACTAATGCCCGAAAGCTTATCTTACTTTCATGTATACATTCTGAAGCAATGACAATACAGTATATGACACTCATATTAGTTGAATACAACTCATGTACTTCAAATATCGTTCATTAGATTCAAGCAGTAACTAATACTAATTAGGAACAATGCAGGGAACCAATTCCAAGTACATTCATTACATTCGTTACCAGAGAGCAGGAATGAACAGTCAGTCAATACTATACTAGCTATGGCGCATCTTAAGTTCATATAATAGTGAAGAAACAGTTTTTTTTCATTCTGGTATATAATTCTTGTTATGAAATTGACTTCGTACAACATTTCAAATAGTGCAATACCCTCGAGAAAAGCTGAATAATTGATGAGAGAAATGTTTAATCATAAGCAAGTAAGTTGCCTTGGATTGAAGCTAGCTTTTTACTCCTGATGACTCATTTCAGTATGAGATTATTGGTCAGTGAACAGCCATACTAATCTCTAGCTAATTAATGAAAGCACGAGAGCAAAGCACTACGGGCAGTAAATAATGCCTAGTGTAGAAGTATGACATGCTTCTGACTGCAAAAATGACTATGCACTTTGTATGCACACTGAATATTGTGCAATTACAAGCAAACTGAATGCACATCTCACCGCCTTCTTATTACTTCTTCATTTTTAACCTATAAGTTGCATACCACAATAATTATTTGTAAGGAAGACAATTCTAGCACAATTAGTTAGTTCTTAAAAGAGAAAAACCCAAAATAAACTTTTCCCATTTAATATGAAATTGTCGCTGGTATGTCACTGGGAGTTGTTCCCTTTATGCCAGTTGAGGGTACGGTACTCCGAGAATCCTAAAGTTAAGGGAAAATTGAGATAAGAGTTAAGTTTTAAAAATATTCAGCCACCGCTCTCAGCGCATAGAGTGCACTTTAGCGGCATTAAAGGAAAACCCGCGAGCTATGCACACTTAGCACAGTTGAGAGCAGCCCGGCCCTGCTCTGCAAAAGATAGTTAAATCTTCGAGTAAAATCCGTAGACTTCCAGACGCTCCATTAACTCTTTGAGTCAATCAGACTGCGTTAACTTGCGGCAAGAATTTTTTTCTTCTTCTTCTATTGCACTGGTGTAGGAAAAAAGCGTTTGCAGCAAAGTAGCGAAGCTGCATAAGAGTTTGGCGTAGAACTTTTACCAAAGCAATGCTATATTAGACATAATAAAATTCTCAGCGAAAAAACCGTAGATTTTTCATACAACTTATTTTTATCTAACATATTCGTTCATAAATTTATCTACTTTCTCGCTGGTACAGATCCTATTTGAAATATTGTACGGAGATCGCGATGTGAGAGAGAGGGTTAAGTCTTCTGTAGAAGGGCACAGATTCCGAACAACCTACCCAGAAGCAATCAGTGGCACGTTTAAAGTTATTTTATTTTTAAAAAAATTCTTCCTCGAGATATTACTTCCCTCAGCATTCAGAATTATTTTCATAATGCACATTATACTCAAGTGTGAGGAATAGATCCCATCCAAACATCACTCATGACTACTTTCGTAGCATCTTAAGCATGAAATGATAATACTTATTTGCTTAGTACTACACTATAGATATTTTCATCGTTTGACGAAATTTTCTACCTCAACTGGGGGATTTTTTGAATGAATTTTGGATTGCTAACATGTATCGTTGCATTAATGGAATAATTTTAGGCGGCAATCTAAAGAAACAGCGTTTTTCATGAATGACGCATGAACGGTGCATTTCTACATGAAACCTACAATTTATTCCATCCTTAATAGGTTCGATAACAGGTAGAAATTTTAGTACCGTCCCTTCAAATTCCGTACATAAAGAGTCACATCAAATAGAAGTCAGTACGACCAATGGCAACACGACGGCTGCATGTACAAGTGTCGCCCCAAACAGCCGCAACCTCTTTAAAATTTCATGCCTTATCGGCCAATGTTCATACCCTGCATACCCCGAGCTCACGCATGGTGGTCGTCTGTCACTTCTTTTTTATCACTGCCCCACACAGTCCCTTTTGAAAGAAGCAAAAAGCACTGACGTAGCATCGCTTCACATTCGGATGCGGAACATATTTAGGAGCTTAACGACGCCAGGTTTATGACGACCGTATTGTGCCGTAGCCTGGATACAGAGATGCGGAAGTGCGGGGACAGGAGCAATCAATACACGTCCTCACTCACTCACGAATGGAAGGCAACTGAACAAGGCCCATGTTTTCGGCCCCTTGGTTGGGCAGTTTGTACTCTGTGCTGGTGTTCTTAGGTATTGCTTCGACGAGAAACTGATATAGTTTTGGACTGCTGTATAGCGAGCGCCCTCTTGTGTCTACTCCGTTACACTTAGTCTGATATCAATTAAAAAGAAAGTAAACATCTAACGATCACAGTAATTACTTGATCCTTGAAAGCACGGCATTCGGTGCAGAGAAAAATTTTCCCTCACCTGTCAAATACTAGAGCAAAAATAAATTATTTTGAAAATATAACTCCAAGCTATACACTTCTGCGGCGATGAACTATTATATGATGCGCTTCGTAACTTCACACCGCGAGTGACAGGACTACGAAGCTGAGAAGCTCTGTGGCTCTCGAGGGAACAGGGCACCGGAAAGGCAAGCAGGTCTGGAAATTGGCAGCATGCAAATCATGCAGACCGGCGTGAAATTTCTTTGAACGAAGTGGTCAGGGGCTGGGGGAGGGGGGGGGGAAATTATTTATCTCGACGTGCAGCTTTTGGGCCGACAGAATTGTTTTGGATAATAATAAGGCATATTAGTTTGGAGATATTGAGAATAGTTTCAGATTTGAATTAAGATCCTTGAAGGAGATATCACTAAATAAATTTGCTTCATTAGCAACTGATTTGGATATTTTGAAAAGACAATGAACACTCTTCACAGCGCTTAGATCTAAATATGGATTAAGATTATCGTCTCAGTGTGTGCGAACACACACCGCTGATAATACTACGAATGTATTGCTGTAAATTCAACTTGTTACCTAAATGCTGCGTATTTCTGTAAGGAAAATAAGCAGCCTCCTAAGCAGCTAAGCTAGGCTAGCGTATATAACTTTTTCGAATCGGTGCGGGTTCAATGGCTCGGTGAACTAAGCGTTCGAAGCTTGACTCGTCCGGAACTTCGGGCAGGTGCGTTGGCTCTGCAAGAAACAGGCCACCGACTCCTTACGGAACTCTCAGCTACAAAAAAAAAAAAAAAAAATCTTGAAGGCCAAATTACAATAAAAAATAAACAAATTTGTCTATGTCGACAGACCTAAGGGCAGTGGAAGGGGAGGCGGGTTCAATCGTACGTATAAAAATCCAAGCTTCAAACGCAGAGCAGGCGGCGCTGTTCCCAAGCTCAAAATATGAGGGCGCGAGAAAGTGCGTCAAGTCAAGCGTAAAATAATCAGTATCGTATTCTTCGGTAAACTACTTGAGCCATAGAATAAAATAGAGTACTTAGGTTGGCCTTGCTAAAATGAGTCGTATGTACTAAACTAAAGGCGCATTCGGTTGTGCAGTGAAATGAAGCCTTCGAGGAATGATGTTTTCGAAACTTCGAACAAAAGCCTTGGCTTTGCAACTCGAAATAGTGGTGCGAGGTTCAGATGACACTGGATTACGTTGAGTCGGCTGCGAATATCATTTTGAAGAGCAAGAGTATATCAGAAACCTTAAGCACAGCCAATTAAGGGCCAGTACCTTAAGGACAGCCAATTAAGGGCGAGTACCTGAAACTCAAATTGTCAGGTGGAAGCCAGAGCACTTGCCCGAAGTTTCGGACAAGTCTCGAAAAGTTAATATCGATGCCCACTCGAAAGTGCCCTCAAATTCTGCTCCTCATTTTCTTTTTTACTTCTTTATTGGTTGACGTAGCTATTTCAAAAAAAAAAAAAAATTGTGCATACAACTTCACTTGAACGAAGAATGCACAACGTCCAAGGGCAACGACAGTAAGCTGTCGTAAGCAATACAGTATAACTTATTTAGCGAACGCGTACACATACTCAACGTGTAATAGTTTACGGGAATAAAATACTGGCCTCCTACTGGCAAATTGTGTCATACTATGGAACGACTGTGTTACCCAAAATCAACAATTTTAATATCTAAGTCCAAACTTCACTACTGAACTCACTACCTGAACATCTCCGTTTAACGGTCAATTACCTCGTGTTTGAAGGCCAGTTCACACGAATGGCAAAGATCTGAGAAGATAAGCAACTCCTTTTGCACGCGGCACTGCGACATGCTGAAAACAAAGGAACATAGCACAAGGTCATACATATAAACCCCGAACATTAGTGCACAAGATCCGGCAGGAGCGAGACCCAAAACCACGAGGACCGGGGTTCTCTTCCACGTCCGGATATCTAGTTATCAGGCACGCACAGAACAATAAATAAACATACACCATAAGCAAAGGGAATCATCAGGTAAATTACAAAAAAGCAAATCAACAGCCGTGATAGCAACGAGAGCGGCCAGCTATCCACGCGCCCTAGACCCTGCTATCACCAGTACGGGCTTTGGCCGAAAAGAGGAAGAAGAGAAAGAAAAGGAAAAGAGCATCAGGTGGTACTACCCGAGGGAAGGAAGAGAGGAGCAGACTGCGGAAGACCGAGTACCCAGCTATGGCACCAGCCTGTTCATCTCGTCTCAGGGATGCCGTTGGACTAAAAGGCATTTCCTCCAACTCAGGGGCTACCCAGAGCCCCAAACCCAAAGCCAGCTCATACAAACAAAGGGGCGTCCGGTGGCGGACAATGGGGGCGGCCTGATAACGGGCAGGCCACGCGTAACAGTTTTACTAGCTCATATGGTTAAAATCATGTAATTCAGGTGGATATAATTCTGTTCCTTTATAATACTGTTGTATAGTAGATCAGTAATTACAGTAATAATGACTGTTGCACATTTACTTCCGGCAAAGAGGCTAAATAGTTGGTCACATTTGTTTGTGATAAAATATCATGTCTCTAAAAGAATTGGGCAAGGTCATTGAAGTTTCGTAGTCAATAGGTCTATTGACTTTTTTGCAATAACACTCAAATGCAAATTAAAATATAGGCCGTCTATTTTGGTGGATGTTTTCCCCAATTCGAAGCAAATCTTTAATAAACAAAATAAAAGAAGGCTTCAAAAAATTAATAGAATAGTGAGCCAACGTGACAGAAGATGTTCAGGGTTGCCATCTCTTGTTCGCTTAGTTATCGACTGTATCATTTTTTTATGAACCTGAATATTATTGTATTTACAATATTTCATGTATAATAATAGGTATAATTTAATATTATCTAAAAAGTACTTAAAAAGTATCTAGATACTTGTATATAGATACAGGCAAAAAGTATCTAGATACTACATTTAGATACAACATTTGAAAAGTATCTAGATACAGCATTTAGATACAAAAAGTATCTAGATACAAAGTATCTAGATACTGCCCAGCTCTGACCAGCATCAGTCTCTCCGGAGATAAACTGTAGGGTGAGTCATAGAGTTTATAGAGTTTACTTAGACTAGTTAGGTTCGCCTATCTACATGTGCTTCAAGCCGTAGCACTTCCAGCGAGCCCTCAAGGCTACTGCATGTATCCGTATTGATACACCTTCGGCATGTCTTTCTTTTGTGCATACTTTACATCTTTCTATTTCCATATTGCTACTGTTATTGCTTCGTTCTACTCCTCGTCCTCTTCCTCTGAGTCTCTCCGACTTGCTGTGCCCTGCGCGTTGAAGCTGTTATAGGAACGCCCTCGTGTCATGCAGGTCTTTCACGTTTGTCTTTGTCCCTGCCTCGTCCTCTTCGAAGATCCAATGGGGATTTTTAAGGAAGTTTGCCGTGCTTCACGCTCGTGTACTTGCTATGTCACTTATTTTTAGCCTTGTCAGGTCCGTGAAAGAGAATGTCATATGATGTAGTTGTGATATTACATGTCAGATGGAGTATGTTATTTACCTTGTATGACTCGTAGCAACTTAGTGTTAACCCTATTCTACTAAGCTGTTATTTTGCCCCAATAGCGCCTTGTCACACTCCATTCCCACGGAAAAACAGCCTTTAAATCGAAGTTCTATTATTGTTGTAGTCTTTGTTTGACTGCTATGACCTAGACACAACCGCTCTTGAACTCTCACGATAAAAAATAATAATAATAATAATAAAAAAATAATACGCAGCAAGGGAAGCTAAAGAATTAAAACAAGCCAAGACCAGGTACAGCAAAAAAGTAGGGCAATGGATAGTAAAAACTATTATAGCACAAGCATAGACTCAGTAATCACAACATAATTTGCCCTCCAAAGAGAGGGCATGAAGTGTACCAAAAAATTAGTAACCTAAGCACCGAAAAAAAGGATGAAGAGCAACAAAGAAAGATTACCCGTTGCAGTAAGAAACACGAAAGAGCCAAGTGGTCCACGAAAGAGCCAAGTGGGCCACGAAAGAGCCAAGTTGGCCACGAAAGAGCCAAGTGGGCCACGAAAGAGCCAAGTGGGCCACGAAAGAGCCAAGTGGGCTTCGAAAGAGATGTCCCAAAAGCCTAGCTAAGGCAACCTATAGGCTCCTCGTCAGATCCACCAGCAGGTGAAGTTAAGCAACTCAACATTACAGTCCATCCTAGGGACTAGGGAGGGAGTTCAGTAAAGAAACCACCCCAATTACCGGAAGCCATTAGTGTGAGCCTCCCTATCCACAGGATACACTGTCATCGAAAGAGAGGAAGAGAGAAGGGACATAAAGAATCTCAAGAGAAACGTGGAACACAAGCCTGATTCAGCGTGCATGGGAACAGTAAGCCGGGAAGGAAAGTAAGAGCAAAGCATCATTACTACACATATGAGTATAAAGGTGGAAGTAGTAGTAGTGGAAGTTTTACTAGCGCTTCAGTGGCACAATGCTTATATCGCTCCGAACTAATATAAAGGTGGAAGGAACCAACATGGGCAGGAAGGAAAGATGTCTCTAAGGCCTAGCTAAAGCTAAGGTAACCTACAGGGTACAGGGGCCCCTTGGGTCACTGCTTCCCATAACATTGGATCGGCGAACCTCACAAACCTAACCAATATGGCCTACCCCAGGAGGTAAAGAGTATAACGGGAAGACTCAATAAAACTAAATAAAACTTAGCCATGACCGCAAATCGCCGAATGACGTCACACCGACGATTTGAAGTATTCGAGGGTTGGACCTTATGCTTTCGAAAGCTGGCTCTCAATCCCAACCAAAACTATGAACAGAACCTATAGGAGCAGTTATTGCTTAAACTTTATGAACTTGATGATAACCATTTTACCGTGTTTTGTGAATGGGTGTAGTTCAAGCAGCTGACCAGTCAGGAGCGTTAGATTGAAGAAATGAAATCGAAAAATACGGCGATATGTTTAAATATGTTTTGTGAAGAGCACTATGAACTGAATTTGAAGTGTAAATAAAGCTTCGCTCTGAGAAGAAGTTAAATCAGGTCGCCATACTCGCCCAGATCTTGCCAATTAAGCAAAATACTCAGAGGGTGCTCAGCTATACTGTTCGCCGAAGCCGACGTCATTGATAACGTCACTTTTCAAAGCGGGTTTCTCCTGAGTCCTCCCGTTAAGCTCTTTGCTTCCTGGCCCGCCCTTTGCCCTCAGAGGGGTAGTATCGAGGTCGCACGGTTTGGCAGAGAAAGAGTAAAGCGTAAACTGCCATTAGCTGGCGACGTTACTTGAAATGGCACACAAAGACTGTGTTCCTTCCCTGATCTGATAGCTTGTGTGTAATGTGCTTCAATCATAGCTTACTATTATTATGTACTTTACAAAAACGTGAGAGCGTTAAAATTCCACATCCTTTATGAAACTCGCCATAGTACACGTTTGGCCCTTAGCAACCTTGCTTTGTTATGGCGGAGCAGTTAAGAGCGCCGTTTCGTTCGTTGTTGTGAGGTCTCACGTACGGTTCTCAGCCAGAGAGATGAACTTTCGTGATGCGGAATGAAGAGGCAGCGTCTCTGTTATTCATAATCTACCACGAGGGCCCTCACCTAACCATCAGTGGTGACGGTGGGGGAGGTCGTAGTTTCCAGACGAATCTTCGTCGTTTATGTAGTAGCTCCGATAATTTTTGGTCGGCTGCAGCCGTTCATAGCGGGAATTTACCTTGAGCCAAAGCGAGTGAATTTGTACAGTATTGTCTAATTGGACTGTAAGGTCAAGACTACTATACCTCCTCAATGCTTCAAACTGCATAAGTCAAGCTCGCCTCAAACTTTTCTCGAAAACACGCCTACATTAACTCGTACTTGGCTAGCTTTACTATATTCTTTCTTTACTAGTGTCGCGACTCGCCAGTAAATGACTGCAGAAAATCAGCACTTCATCAAAACCTCCGTTGTCTCCTCTGTTTCTACTCTTTAGAGGCTTGGCTTCCCACACGAAAATTCAAGATTCTGCCTGAAAAAAATTGGATATTACATATAGTATTTCAGTTACCAATTGGCATGTACGAAGATGCTCGCGCAGGTGAGCTCAGGTCCATAGTATGATTAATAAGCCGATCTTTGGTTTGCCTTAGTGGATCCTCCTATCGTAGATCCCGGGACATATAATCTTCAATGGTCGAATTTTTTCCTATCTTATTCCTTCAAGGCGTTACGCGACCTATGTATGTAAATATAACACGATCATCCATAGTGTAGATTAGATTTGCATAATATCTTTTTTACACATGTTACGACACTAGCAAATAGCTTATCACAACAAACTCAATATTGAGCCAGATACTAGAGGAAATAACCACAACCTGAGTATACTAGAGCTACTACATCGGGACCTCCGAGCCCATAACCCAAAAAGTCTCGCTTCACTAGAGCAGATGTGGCATGCAAAAATAGAAATTAACTTCAAAAGGAAAGTTAATTTCTGGATAACAGACGTCTGAGAATGAACCACAACGCACAAGAAATGTGGATAGACATACAAACACACACACCTACACCGACACGCTGTTAACAAGACGTCCCCGCGCAGACTCCGCAGAGTGTAAACACAGCTAGAGAATTGCTACAGACAGTACTACGTTACATGGTAGGGCTTTCAAGCAACGGATTTCTTCGAATTTTCAAAACGAACGACAATAAGAACTCCCACATTTTTAAAGCGAAACTACACTTCAAAAGCAGTACGTGGACTTTTCAACAGTACGGAGTTCCTTCCTATACACGTATTAATTAGATTAGATAGGCGGCAGTAGACGGACCAACAGGCCCATTCCTAGAGACAGACACCGGAACTTACGCCCCAACCCTCTGTGAGTTAATATAATTTTGTTAGCATGATATTGATGACAGAAAAAAAAGAGATCTCAGCCACGAGTCGATCATGCATGCACGCAAGTGCCATCATATTTGTATTGTAAGTACAGAAAATTTATGTATAGCTAACTAGCAATTCTTTCCATATACGTCATAATTTAAAAGATATGGTAGTGTCAAGAAAGATTTGATACAGCAGATGTGCCATGAGCCTCTTTGAGAAGCCTGGCCATACGTCCCAGGACGCCTTCATGTCAAAGCGCTTTAATACCGTACGTGGAAGGAGTACAGCAACATTACGTCATACTGGCCTGGAACGTTATTTTGTTCGTACATAGCTGTTCCCCTCTCATGAATCATAGGCTTTCAGTCATCCCTTTCTACCGATCACAAGCTCCCGGCTATTCGTACAGCCAGTCAGCAAGTTAGCTTCGTCGGAACGTTCAGCTACCGCTCTCTGTAGCCGTTGCTACCCTCCCCGGAGAGTTCTAAATGGAAAAAAATACTTGTGCAGTGCTAGGGTTCGAACTAACGGCTCCCGCAGATTGTAGACGATCTTGGGCACTCGGCTACCGAGACGGGAGGACGCAAGACATGTACAGAACCAATTAACTCAACCTCATTGATCCATAAAAGTTCCGGGTTAAATCAGCCACTGGTGTGGAACCTATGGCCTCGATATGTGGTGTATTCATAAGGCAAAGGCTTGTGTAAAATTATGCAAAAAATTCATTGATTAGTAAAATTAAACTAACCGATGCAGAGCCCGCTAGGCTTGACTTATCCCCAACTTAAAACTGGTACACTGGTTTCCCGCCGTTGAATGAAGTTTTATTTTCACCAACCCCAAATACATAGATTACTCTAGAGCAGGGGTGGACAAACTACGGCCCGCGGGCCACATCCGGCCCGTTCGTCTTTTTTTTTATTCGGCTCGCGAAAGGTTTTGGAATCATAGACATATTAACTCATTTTAATCACGTTTTATGAGACACATAAGACACTCAAAACTTGCATTTCTGCAGCAAATTCGATACCATTTTTTTTTCGCTGATACGTATGCATCGAGGCTAGCCAGGCCCGTCTGTCAATTTTTGAAAGTCCGTGTGGGCCCTGAGTCAGAAAGTTTGCCCACCCCTGGTCTATACAATCTACTATACAATAATTCACGTCGTGTTTTTATTTATTTATTTATTTATATATTTATATCTTTCCTGTCACGCTCTATGGGAATAACATAGGAGAAAATTCAGATTTCAAAATGTAAAAAAAAAGTGGGGTACCTTGGAATCTTTTTCTTCAGTATTAGATAGGGGAAAAATGAGGAAGCCCAAAAGACGGCGGGGGTTTGGGTGAAGTGTTAATTTTTTGCCGTCATTTATAATGACAGCATGAGCCACTAGTACTGAATATAAATTCCGAACTAGTTTGTGAATTAATACTTCAGTAAAAGTCGTAGCTTATGAAAAAATTGGAAGTTTGCATCATCAGTTGTAGAATAATTCTTTTGTCATGGATTGTGAGTTTCCCTTTGCATTTTAGAACGGGAATACTACTTCGCAATTATCGTAATACTAATATCCTTCTGACGAGCAAATATGAGGAGGATCTGCTTTGATTTTTGACGTTTTATTTTCTAAAAAAAAAAAAAAAGCTGCAACGCACCCCTTAGCGATTCTTCCAAAATCTGCGGTTGTTTCCGATTTTACCGATATTGTCTGCATTAACAGTCTGTAACTACCATTCGTATTAATATTTCAGTATTGGTTTGGCGAATTCCTATTTTAGTAAAAAGTTAAGCTTATTTAAAAATGAGGTGGCAAATTGCTTTGTCTTGGATTGGGCGCTTCCCTCTGCATTTGGGAATAAGCATATCACCGCGAGATCGTCCAATTATCATAATATGAATACCTTTTGTGCAAAAAGGAAGACTTGCTTGAGAGTTTCAACTTTCTTAATCAAACTGCAAGATCTATACCCTACTAGCAACTTTTCCAAAATAGGCCGTTGTTTCCAATGTCACAGGTATTTGAAGAATTTATAGTTTGTTAGCTCGTTTACAAGAGTGAAAACGAGTCAAAATTGCACAAACGGCAGCGATAAGAAAAATCATCGGGCAGCGACTTCATTTACCAAAAGGTGGAAAATACCAAATGAATATTCAAAGTGAAAGAATTTGGCTCTTTGGTGAACGGAATGGATCATTATTGCGGAAATGGCAGCGCCGACAAAAATAGCCTGGAAACGTCATTTCCAAGACGGTTATAGCGTTACGCAAATACAACTCCAAATAACTTCTTGGAACTTTGCATGCCATTAGAATATACAAAAAGAAAGCAATTGGCGTTGAAACCAAATAAATCTGGTCATAATTATTGTGCTAATAGCAGCAGTTGCAAAATTTCTTGATGCAAAAGTGTAATTTGCGGGACCTGTATACATCACATCAAAAGACAAAACAATAATTTTACACAATTTCGTTTTCATTTGAGAACAGGAACACCAAGAGGTAGTAACCCAGAATTAATATTTTTCTTGTGTATAAATATGAGGAAGACCCGCTGCTTTTTCAAGAATTTAAAAAAAATGCAAGGTGCCGCTTTAGCGATTTCCAATATCTACAGTTATATCAAATTCCACTGAGGTTACCAGCATTTATTGTCCATACTTGGTTTTAACTCAGTGTCAGTTTGGCAAATTCAGATTTTAGTACAAAGCTATAGCTTATTCTAGAAATGGGAATATTGCTGCTAGAGTTGGCGAATTGTTTTGCCATGGATTATGAGTTTCCCTTTGAATCTGGGAACTGGAATAAAACGGCACAATAACCCTAATACCAATACCTTTCCTCTTTCCAATTATGAGGATCTGCTGATTTTTTTTTAAAGAACTACAAGGCACGTACTCGGCGATTTATCCGAAAACTACAGTTCTTTCCGATTTCACCGATATTTTCAGAATTTATATTCTACTAGACGACCCGTGACCCGTTGGGTCGTCATCACGATCGTCTTGTCTGTCTTTCGTGCCCATTTTGCTTCCTTCTCAACAGTTACTCATACTGATCTTTCTTCCATCTGTTCTTCTTTCCCAACTTGCTGTTCCCATGCGCGTTGATCCTGTGTGGGAACACCCTCGTGCATGGGTTCCACGTGTCCATTTTCACACTACGTGTCCCTTCATTCTTCCTCAGTGACATCCTCTTTGTTGTGGAAACGGCGACTTAAACTTCTGAATATAATAATATTAATAGTCACGATCGTCTGTGCTTATTTATTTAGCTGGTCATAAACCACACGCTATTCGACCGTCCTCTCCTGCCCGTCAAGGAGCTGCCCATACGGCTCACTGTCAACAGATT
>LQNS02000211.1:47244507-47257577 GCA_001587735.2 Parhyale hawaiensis
AAAGAGCTAATCCATGCCCCATAGAATGGATAGGGTAGAGGAGTGAGTAGATCCATCGAATTTCTTCCCTATCTAAAAGTGAAGAAGATGTGTCAAATAAGATCACAAGACACAAGCAAGACACAAGCAAGTAAACAAGCAAGACCGGTTCACAGACTTTTAGTATAATATAGATAGATAGATAACAGGAGAGGATAAAATACGGCCCACGGGGCGCATTTGGACAGATTTTTTTATTAATCCGGCTCGCGGAAGGTCGGGGCTCTTACATTAGGTGTATAAACTTATCTCATTTTCATACTACCTTTATCTAAGACATCCAAAAATTACATATCCTCAACAAATTTGTTTTGCCATCCTTGACAAGTCTACATTAGGGGCTGGCCCTGCCTGTGTCAGTTTTTATAAGTCTGTGTCGCCTGAGTCAAAAATAAGTTTGTCCCCTTACACTAGATACTATACAAAAAACTCAACCCTGTGTCTTAACAAAGTTGTTGCCAACACTAGCACTATTTTAAGAGGGAAAAGCCGAACTTCTCCGAAGTTTCAAGCAAGCAAAATACATTGGGTAGAGCTTCACTCTACTTTGCCTTATACTGACCGACGGCATCTCGGGGGTGTTCTCGACTGGGCGCTGAAGTCCAGCCTTCGAGGCTCGACAGGTTCAAAACTTCAGACAGAAGCATTGGCTGCATTACTCTGAATCACGCTGAAAGCGCTCGATACAACTCGCTTACGTTGAGCCAGTTAAGAACTGTATTTTACAGAGCTAGACCGAGCTTCTGGAAGTCTCGAGATTAAGGGCATATTCCCCTTTGAATACTATATTGACGTCTTCAAGACTTGACTTGCTCGAACCTCATACAAGCACGCTGGGTTCATTCCGCAGAATTAAGCTAAGGGGAATCGACCCTGAACAGTTTATTTTCGATACTTCCAGAACCTCAATATCGCTCTGTAATATGGAATTTTCAACCGTCTCGAAAGTAATCGCGTTACTTCTAGCGCTTGCAAGACTATTCAAATTGACAAAGCCAGAGCTTCTGTCTGAAGTTTCGGGCGAGTCAAGCCTCAAAGGTTAAATTTCGACCCCAATTGAGCAAGCCCCAACTGATCTAGCGTTAACGTGTGAACGTAAATCCTGTGGAACGAAGCCAGAGGGACAAGTAGAGCCCCGAATTAAGGCTGCATTTCGGCGCCCACTTTGACGCGCCATTACTTCTCCTTGCCCCATGGGGCGAGCACCGCATTTATACACGGGACGAACGGCACGCTTTACAGGGCGCTCAAATTAATCTTTCGAGACCTTACAGACGCCTCATACAGAAGCTTCGTCTTCACCGCTTATAATCTTATTACCAGTGTGAGGGGCAGCGCCAATTACTCCGAGATAGCAGAAAACTCCATTCTGAAGAGCATGATTAAATTTATGGAAGCCTACGGAGTTCAGCCATGCTTGCATACGTTTGGAAGGTTCGAATAAGTTAAGCCTCGCAGGCATAATAATGGAGCCAAATCGAACGTGCCCCAATTGATCCAATACGCCGTAAGGTACGTTGAACATTCAATAAAACACCAGATATTTCAGTTCCAATTTGGCAATAGACAAGTATTTCTATTATTCACTATTTTGATAAACTACCAAGTTTTTCTGCTCTGCAACAGAATAGTTACTCTATTATAAATGTTTAAAGTTGTCAAGTTTATGGGACAATTTATGAATTGTTAATACCCTGGCAAGTAACTGCTCTGTTGGTACCTTCTCCTGTGCGGCTACACGCCTATGCTGATCGTGAAACTGTCCCTATATATGCTTCGGGGCTCACAACGATTCCAAGAATCTGCAATATTAGTATAAGAGCGTTTAAGCCTGCCTAAATAAATACAAAGCTCTTTTATAAGAGAGGAAAAAGAAAGTACGTATTGCTGGTCCACACGTGGAACCCATGCAAGAAGGTGTTCCCCCCACAGGATGAATACGCATGGGACAGAAAGTCGGGAAACGAGGGAAGAAGAGATGAAAGTAATATCAGGAGCATGAAATCCGAAGGAAGCAAAGTGGGCACGAAAGACACGTTCTGAAGGCCTAGCTAAAAGCTAGGGTAACTTACAGGGTCCCCCTACGCGCGCTGCTCCCAAAACCACACGGTGGACTAACCTAAGCTAACCCTATGGCCCATCCTGTGACCCCGAAGGGGCATGAATACGTAATTCAAGACAAATATACAAATATATTTTGCAAGCAAAGTGTAACCTCATCTCTTCTTCCAAGAACGCATCACTAGAATATAGATTTCATCTGGTACGTATCTCCCTCATCAGTCGAGAGTTACATGTATCTCACACAGGAGAGGATTTGTTTGAAACCGCTTGTCAGCCGCTCCGAGCAACTCAAGATACGCGAATTACGGTTGGGGACTTCATTTACGGACAATTATTAACCTTGCAAGTCTCGAGGTAATACTGATTAAAGGCGTCCGACATTCAATTCAAAGGTGCGAAGCGAAGACGCCTGTCTGAAGCTTTGGAAGAGTTAGTTTAGCTCAGATGGATTTCGAAGAGCCAGTAGAAAGAGCCCGAAGCCGAATTCAGTTGAGCCACCTCGGGTTGCCACAACTTTTACCATTACAACCACGTCATACGACGTGATTTAAGCAGCGAGACTGTAACAAGTCTTCTCGGTGTAGGAAGGTTTAATCTATGCATTGCTGCTGCAAGGTCTCTTGGCTGAATGCGCCACTACTGCCAGGAAAAAAGGTTTCGCACATTCTTAATGGCGAGTGCACACTTACGTAGAAATTTCATAGTCTTATTTTTTCCCTTCGATGGTCACGTTGCCGTGCCAACGGAGGGAGTTTTAGAGCCACGCCAAAACTACACGTCATTGCGACTTTCAACGAATTCGAAAGAGTAACCATTGCTGCTAGTCTTGGTGTGCAAAATTACAAAAAAAGTACTTCATTTTGATTATCTCCGGGGTAAAGCACTGTGCAAGCCGAAGCCTTATTCGCGGAACAGTCAGCTGATGTGGAATTGGGTAGAGGTAATACTTCTGTGTTAGTGTGCACTTGCCAAAATAAATGAAAAAGACAAAAAGAAAGAACACACTTCTGCGGAGGTTCACTTCCGTGGCTCCCCACACGTGAGCAGATAGGAGCTCTGTATCAAGAGTCACCACCATTCAGCAGCTCATTTCGCTAAACAGAAATGAAGTACCTGTAGAGAATCTATGTATGGTAATAAATCTACATTCTCTGTAGGAATTTCAGATCGCTGTAACACCAGCTGCGGAAAATGCACTGGGGGAAAGTCTCTGGATGAGAAGCGCTAATTTAAATTTTTACTGGGAAAGGGCCCTTCGTAATATATCTAAGGGCTATAAAGCAGCAGATAGGTGCTCCACATTTCCCCTCTTGCATCGGATAGTCCCTGGCATATCCAACAACCTTTCATTGGAAATTCTAGATTACAGTCAACAGCTTCATGCTCGAGCGTTCAGTTAGACATTTGTTGCGCTTACAAGAGGATTCAGCATCATGTTCAGTGTTCTTCAGGTTTAGAAAAAGTAAAGTTTACGGGGCTTATTGCGATGCGTTAATGAATGGCGCATTTGTAAGTTTCAATTCATTAGGTCAAGGTAAATTTAGACGAAGCTCGCCCTGCTCTACTTGTCCCAAACATCCGACAGGTAGAATGGATTCTGTTGGTTTACTCTAATTTAAGTTTCAGTTTGAGATTCTAAATCTGTTGCATGAATATGAGACTTCAAGTCTTAATACTCAAAATTGACATTGCAATCTGCTCAACATAACCACGCTGCTCTCCAGCACCGGCTACAAGATTCAAAGCGACTAAGACAAAGTTCCTCTGCATTTCCCGACTTGCCAATGAGCGTCGATCCTGTGTGGGAACATTCCTGTATACGCATGGGTTCTAAATTCATCTTCGCGTTTCAAAGGCATGTTCCATTGTGCACCACATTCAAGCATTTGAAGCTCTACTTGTTCGAAACTTAAAGCAAATACCCTGGCTTCTACCTGTTGCAGTTTGACATTGGCCTTTACAATCAGTTACATTCAAGAGTTCCGGAAACTGCACCTTTCTCAGTAAAATGGAGTTCTCAATTGGTTCAACATTATGGAGTTTCGTCCAGCTCTAGCGACAAAAAACTTTTTCTGGCAGAGCCACAGCTTCCGTCTGAAGTAAAAGAGAAGTCCAAGCTCGAGGGCATTATTCCGAGATTCAATCATAGAGACTATGAGCTCTTTTTTTTTCTCGCTGAAGAGCTTTGTAGTGATTACGGGAGGTTTAAACCTTTCATATTACGATTCTACTGGTTTAGCCATGTCCTGGAGTTCAATCCCAGTTATCACCTCAAAGGCGTTCTCCTAAAGAAGAGAAAGGAGCATGCATTTTATCAATAGAATCGTGGAACCCATGGCCGCGGGCGTTCCCATACAGGATCAACGTACATGGAAACGTAAAGGTTAAAAAAATAAAGGGAAGGCAACACCAGCAGGAGAGTATGAAAGCCGAAGTAACGAAGGAAAGATCAGAGTTGCGAGCTCCAGATTCTACACACTTTCAATGCAAGAGTAAGATTTCAGCAAGTTTGTCTAAGTGATTGTGCACCAATGTGTACTGTAGCGGATCTTCTATCCTCGCAGGATAGACTGCTTAAAATATATACGAGCGCTTACGACGCTCGAGGAATTCAGACGATCCCTAAATGAACTCCTCGTAAGCGATTAGTACGGCATGGGCTAAACACTGAAGCGGTAATTTTCTCACGGAACTGCTTCAGTTATGTGTAACAGTAGCATGAAGCAAACAGGTCGATTCTATGCCGGGCAAGAAGCAGAATATTTTTTTCTCTTTTTCTTCTCTTTTTCTTCTCCTCCTCCTCTCTACCTCCAAAGGCAGTTTGTGTATTTCTCACTATTTGCTGTACGGGCGAATTTATAAAGGTTGATAATCAGATAGTTTAACTTTATTTGATTACAAATTAAAAAGAAGACAAAAAAGGACAATCCAGACTTATGTTTAGGGTGCTTCCACAGGATTTCGAACAATATTACATTCTCAAACAACAAGAAAAGAAAAAAATGCACGAACTTCATTCCGTTAAAACTTTGAAACGAATAAAAGTTTACTTTATTTCATTAAAATCTATTTATGAAGCAACTTCAATTTATTAATTTTTCAAACTCATTTCGGAAAGGGTTCTTCAAAAAATCTATCGGTTGGTCCCACATTCAAGCTTGAAGGCAGGAAAAAGCCGTACGTTAACTAGTCGTTCGCGTTAAGCTTGAAGGGTCACGCTTTTCAAAGTAGTTGCTTGAAACGAAGTTTCTAATCAAGAAATCAATTCAAGACGTTCACTAAATACTTGGTCGTATAGGACGAGTTCCTTACTAACTAGCTCGAAATATCTTTCTTTAATTTTAATTTTGAGTGCCCCGCTCTTCGTCAGCTTCTGCTTCGCCAAGTCGTAGTCTGGGCGCATCATGTAACACCTGATGCGTCCTCGGCAAGCTGGGCAGATCCTGCAAAAGGAGTTGCACACTGATTACTAAATTTGCTACACGGAACTGTACAGGATTCCGTCCCATTCCTACAATATTGCGTTTTATATCCACGAAGGCGACCTTATGGAGAGAACATTCCTAGTAAAAATATACTTGTTGGCAAGTCCAATCTATTGAAGCCAACTATAGAGGAAGTATAAAATATGGTTTACCTTAGGTTCAACTTCGTAAGGTTTGCTAGCATAGCTATTCTAAGCTGCATCGGGTCCTATGTAAATATTTACCTCAGCAGTTCTATCGGAAAGTTGTGAGTGACTGCGAACTCACTCAAGTTTAGTGACGCAAATTTATAAAATTAAGCACGCGCATTTTCAATCCTACACGGCTCGGCTCAACTAGTTGAGCCGTGCGGCACTGGGCACGAGATGAAAATCGAAAAGAGAACACTGAAGAAAGAAGCGCCCGTGGGGACGGTCCCTGCTTTGGACCTCCTCAGGGGCCAGCCAAGATCGGAGCTCTGGGGAATAGGCCAGCTACTTCTATCGGCGGTCCACCTTGCGAAACAGAAGGGAAAATCCAGAGAACCTACCAAACTCACGATCAAACCTTCTCCGCACCAACTGCTGTCAGCTGCTCATCCACGGCGGAGAACGCACTTTGGACATTTTGGTTTGTGAGGCCCAAGTAGGTTAAGCCAGGGAATGACTGATTTACTTCACAGACATGTTCAACGCCAGAAAATTTATATGTCTCGTGAGCGAAACAAAAAGCTCTTCCAGATCAATTTGATTCCTTTACACTACGCGAAATTTTCTCATCTTAACAAGACAAGCATACGAGTGCGTCGGAGTTCCCCTTCATGGAAGAGAGGAGGGGGGGGGGGGGGGACAAAAAAATTTTAAAAATNGGGGGGGGGGGGGGGGGGTACTAACAAATTTTCAAAATTCAGGAAACTAAAACTCTTTAGCCGGGCCGCACGCCTATGCAACCGTTCAAAGCAAATGCATAGAAACTCTCCCACTAGACTAGATTTGCTTGTAATTATAGTGACTGCAACTGTTTACGCGTTTCTATGCATTTGCATTGAATGGTCTCGTGCAACCTGTTGAGTTAGTTTGCTGCCCGCCTTAGGCGACCACTCTTAAGCGTTTGGATTTTTCTTATTTATTGTCTGATAGATATATGACATTTGCTCACAATATGCAATGAACAGAAGGTTTTATTCTTTCACGTTTTCCTGTTTTCTTAATCATCTTTTCAAAGTTCATTTCAAAGTAGACACGTATTTCTTTCGTTTAAAAAAAAAGTGTTCCATCTTTCAATATTGATGCTAGAAGATCAACAGAAGATTTTTGGAAAAAGTAATCAATTGCTAGGAAATTCCCTCATTTTTTCAGATTTTTACGACAAAATATCAGATTATTGTGTATTAATATATACCTAAGTTTTTCTCTCCAATACTGCAGAATCGGGTCAAAGAGCGAAAATCAAAGAAAGGACTTAAAGCTATTGAATTACTTCTTCATAAACAGTTTTCCTTGTAGCATGAATATTTAATAAGGTTGAAGAGTTTCGAATGTTGAAAAATGAATGTGCACAAGAAGCGATTTACTAGAAAGGCATTTCATGCCTTCAATTTATGTTTCATCATTTTGAAAATCCAGTAATCAAATGAAGAGTTTCCACGAACAAAAAAATATTGTGGACATTTTCAAAATTACGACGTCATACATATGTGACTTCACACATAGTACGCATTTTATTTTCTGTCCGAGATTGAAACATGCGTAAAGTGAAAAATTTGCGTGCTATGAAAATATCTTTCCATTTTATAATATATATATATATATATATTTCATTCAAAAGCAATAGACTAATTTTTTTTAGGGATCAGCTGTAAATTTAATGAAAATACGCGAGCCACCCATGAAAACTAAAAACTTTACACTAAGAAAAGTAGAAAATTTCATGAAAAATCCTAATCTCAACTTTTTTAAATGTACATTGTCTCCCGCACTGGGACCTTGCCTCCATTTACAGGCGGTTTCAAAGCACTCGGGGCGTATATTTTTTTGGCCACAGCTTCTCTTCAACCAGACGAAATTTCACTGAACAAATGCTTAATTTTGATCTTTTTACTGGAGTGGTCTCCAAGCTCATCTATCCACTGAATGTAGTGTGAATCCTCAGGTCTAGGCACATTTACCCTTCACCCTACATGAAGACATCCATTGAACGACTTTTCTAAACACGAGTTCATTTAGATTTTTCTAGTACGAACGTACACGAATGACTTACGGAGGAAAGTTTCATACGCCTGTAAGAGGGTCAACTGGTGGCAAGAATCAGAAGAAACTTTCTCTCTACATTGGTTGGGCTCTGTAGCAGCCCTGAAAACTACACCTTCACGCGATTCCCACTAGCCGAGAGCCATGAAATGGAGAAAGCACACCTAACCCCAACTCCCCTAAGGGCCCAAAATTGACACCTCCAACGTAACGGTTACCCAGCCGTTCTACTTGACGTATCGGCGATCATGTTGCCGTGACTACTACTTCCCGTTTAATTAAGTTTAACGTGGAAACCCCATATCACTGCAGAATAATGCTAACTCAAAATATGCCTACTTTAGGCTTGGCGATTGCTACTTATCTTAACTTACAAATTGTTTTCAATATTAGGTTTAGTTTCAGAGCCCCGTAGAACACCAAGCCTCGTTTGCGGCAACTATATCGGATACAGAATTTTGTACAAATTCCACTATATTTAAACCAGCGTAAGCAGTCTTTTTGGGGCGGTACTTAAATTAACGCAGTAGTGCCTAATATGATTTATAAACTAATTCACTTGACGGTATTCTAATGTATAATTTTACGGTTGAGACGAAGACTACAACGCGTTTAAGCTAGATGTAGCCAAGTTTCTCGACATTTTTAGCCACGCCCATCGGACTTCTTACGCTTGTTTGACTATGGGCTGCACCCGCCACATGCATTAGCGGAGGCGCACCAATTCAAAAGTTGCATCTCCACACGAAACTGAACATTACGTTGCTGCAACACCTCTTAAGGTCTTACATAGCCCTCTAAAACTTATCAAAACAGATTTGGTGGAGTTTTGGACATGCCTTGACAAGAGGCAATAGCGAAGTTTCGAATATAGTACTTCCGTTTCAGTTTCTTCAAAGCCTAGTTTTCCCGTGACATTCCATCACCAAGTTCCAGTCACGGCAACACAATCGCCTTCGTGTAAAGTGCAATTACTGGTCAACTGTTGCGTTATTGCCAACCACCGTAATACTACCCCTTAGTAATGTACCAAATCTTGTTAGGTACCGAGTAATAGTTCCGAGGAATACTTACACGAACTCCAGATGTTCGCGCATGCGCGAGATGTTCACCACACATTTGCGACATACGAAGTGCTGGCACAGGTCGCTGACCGCTTGGTTGGCAGGCGAGGTAGCCTTCAGACAGATCATGCAATTAGGATCTACGTTGTCGATACCATAGCCTTCTTCCAAACGCCGTTGCTCTGCCTTTTTTTCCTGGAGGTGAGGTTGCAAATTGGCTTCAAGCTCCTCCGCTTTTCGCATATCTTGCAACGCTTTATGCCTTCTCTCCGCTTCCTCTTGCTCGTTCTTCGCAATGCTTTTGTCTTTCATCCGTCTCCACATACCGATCCAAGACAGGCAATACTTGTAATGGTGAGTCAGCATTTTCAAGGGCACAGGCGTGTTCAAGATTTCAGGGTAACTGTGATTAAACAAAGCCACTTGAAAAAGTCTAACTTTCCAATTACTACACTTTGATAATAAAACGCTTCTGAACGTTTCTACATCATAAGCTGCGAAAAACGGGTTACAAAAATTCCGAACTATATGACCGAATTCGAATCTGTCTTCATTCAGTTGCTTGATTTCATTATCATTGAATGTTTTCTTGTTGCGAACTTTGGCGTCTCTATCCATGCCATCCGGGATGTCCGAAGCACTCACTCTTATAACTTCGGCGTTAACTATTACATTCAAGAAAAACTTTACTCTGTTTGTATCTATCAAGTTTTCGTTTGATGCGTCTGACCACTGTGGCGCTACTTCTTCTTCCAAGTCGTCATCCATTTCGTCATCGTTTTCTTCATCAGAAAATACACTATTTTCGTAAGAGGCGGGAATGACGGGCTCTCTTTGGAAGAGAACTTCTAGTACTTTCAACAACTGCAAGTAGAACTCAATTTTATCTTTCTTCGAAGCAGCACCAAAGAGTATATCTACTTTCTTCGATCCTACGTCGATATTTTCCAAGCCGATGTCGAGAAGATCGCGAAAATTCTTTATCTCCGTGAGATTCTTCAGTTGTCCTCTAGTAGCGTAATCAATCGGCAAGCGATGCAGCGTGTTGACGACCACCTGGAGGCTCTTCAGTCCATCGTTTGCTATGAGCTTCGCTCGCACGCGCCTCCACCAAGGTCTGTTTGGAGTACGCTCCGTCACTCTGTACAGAGCACTCTGCAAATGTTGGCAGTTCAGTGAGCGATAAGATGTTATCTGTAGCCTAGATTTAGAGAGCAGAAGTAGATGACCGTTTTTTTCCGTTTTAACCAAGCCAACTCTTTAACAACAATGAAATCTAGGATGAAAATCTCCTAGAGCAGAGTTTTTGGAACTGCTCATTGTGAACTCATACGTGAACTTTTTTTACCAAATTCAAATGAATTTCAAAGGTAAAACACGAGACCAGTTGACTTTAATGCATTTGCTCACACATAGGAACACCAACTCAAGTTAATGCATATTACGATATGAACTAAATGTTAACTTTACCGATATTGTTCTAGCATAAAAACTGAAGTAATCTGAAGTTCAGTGTAGCCACACCAATTTTCTGGTAAAAAAAAATTTCAGTTCAGATTTACAACCTTTGCATTAGTACGAGCCGGCAGTCCCTATAGTTATTAATTTCTGCGTTGTTGCGGAACTGACTGGTTCAGCAGCTAGCTGTTGCAGTTGCTGTTATTTTAACAACGAATGATGACAAATTCAGATTCAAATGATATTCCTATCACATTTAATTTGCCTGCGTTTTATTTATTTTCGCCAATTTACTTAAAACGCACCTTCAAACAGGCTCAACATAAATGCGTCTCTTCGTCTTCATACACTTTTGCTAAGATTCAAACTTAGCGAGCCAAAGGTTGAACCTGAAGTTCGAGAAAATCAATCTGTTAATGTTTCATTTCAGCCTCTAATAGAACACACTTTAAAGGTCTGCATTTCAAGATCGAAACAGTCAAACAAATGAAAGAATACAAACCGGCGTCAAATTGAACAAGCCCACATAACTTCATTGCTACTAGTCGACAAAAGAGCCATCGTGACCGCGAGTTCCCTATCAACAGGGTGCACCAATTTTTAAAATATTGGTCTTCTTGAGTGAAAAAGGTGTTCGATTAGATATTAACTGTATGTGCTCAGCGCAACTCCAGCTGAAACTCATTTCAGACCGTTATTTTAGTCACTTCAACTAGTTCAAGGCTATGAGCGTAACCGGCTTAAGCAGACCATTCATTTCTGCCCGGGAAGTAATTAGTTTCTAATTTCAGCCTGATGTAGTTTACTTTACCCATACGTTAACTACAATGGCTGCATAGAAACAATTTTCCGGGGAACTAAAATAATAAGACGAGAACGATTCGTGGCGTAAGACCATAACCCGCAGTTGGGCATATTCAACCAAGTCATTTTCGATAGCCAGCTAAGCCTAATTCCTCATATGGAGGATGCTGTACCAACAAGGTTATATCGCTACGGCCCTCTATGATACTCCATGAAGGCCAACTGATCCAAGGAGACAAAATTGCACCGCCCTACCGTTTTTCATTCACAGTCCTGCTCGTGCCTCCCTAAGATGTGAAGGGGGTGGGCGTCTCTGGTCATTTGTTCCGTTCGTAAAATTGGCGCCATAGTACCTGGTGACTAGGGCGACTGCGACTACTCTTGCTCATCTGGGGCCAGTGGGCCTATACCCGCAGCAAAAACCAGTGCTTGTGGGTTTCTCATTCGAGGGTGTGATCTAAGTTGACTTTGCCTTTTACCTTTGAACGTGTTTTCCTGGACTTAAGTCCAGGCAGCATTACGGTAGCAGCCATGCATAGTCACCCAATAGCAAGGAGGACTAAGGTAGTATGGCGCACACCTCTTCACTGTTTGACTGGGGTGCCATTTTAGATTTTTTACAGAAAGATTATGAAGTATTTACTCGTACAGTAAGGCTAGAAATGGAAAACAGAAACTGAAAGTTCAACTAGTTCAAACTAAAAGATCATCTCAAGTTACATGTTGTTAGAAGCAGGCGCAGAAGCATCGACACCAGCACTGTCTTTGTCCTAGAAGTAATGCGCCGTCATAGATGAAGCACAGTTGAAGTTTAAATCTAGTGCAAAATTTATAAGCGCAATATATCAACGAAGAGTGGGCTTGATTGAAGTTTTCCCATTCTAACTTCTCTGCTGCAATTCTTAGTGCAGTGCTACTGTGCAGTGATCTGCAACTTGCAGAGTTACCGTGAGAAAATGATAACTGCGAACTGGCTGCCGGAGCATTCACCCTGTACTGCCCGGAGACTTCTTTCTATTCGAATTTGACCGACATTAAATTGATTCAGTATTTTTTAATTAAATTGACGAAATAGCGGAATAAATTACTGTAGACCCTGAATAAAAATTAATAGCTTTAGGAGTTCTCAGTGAGCGGTACTTTAGTTCCCTTGGCGCTCAAGCGGATGATAAAATATCAGCCGATAGGGTTCATAATACAAGAAAAAAATAGAACGCCCACTACTTCCGATTGTCGAACACAGCAGGGGTAGATTCGACCCGGTGGGGGAAGATTTAACGTAGTCATATTTCATGGCCAGCTAGGGCTAGTTTTGGGCATGGGTCACATGTAGGTCAACCCACCAAACTATAAAAAAAAAAAAAAAAAAAAAAAAAATCACGAAAATTGCTCAAATCCTACCCGTTTCTGGGTAGACAAACAAATATACAAGTATATATGTTGTGCGCGTTTGGTGGATTTGCGCGATCGATCGTGCTGCGCGTTTGGTGGATCGTTCAAATTTAAAAATGGAAAACAAAAAAACAGTCCTTGCCTCCCCTAACCTACCCAACATCAAACCCGAATATAGTCTAACTACCCGAAATTACGGCCTAATACCTACAACATTCAACAAACTCGCAGCGCGATTGATCGCGCAAATCCACCAAACGCGCACATCATATAAACTTTAATCTAACGAAAACATCACCTCTTGTTTCGTTTGCGACTAATAAAATATCATCCTAGGCTCAACTGAATTCTTCAACAAATAGTCTGAATGTTCCAATGAACAATTTTGCAGTGGTAAGCGAAAGGCAGAGTACCTCTGTCGGATAGCACCTTGACTCGCGTCTTCGCGGTTTCTCCACTTCGGGAGGACATGTCTAGTCGTCACACTATAGTATTTGACAGGTAAGTACTCTTGCAATGTTTTAAATGTACATTAG
>LQNS02000211.1:47266071-47280818 GCA_001587735.2 Parhyale hawaiensis
AGATTTTAGACACCCTAATGTACATTTAAAACATTGCAAGAGTACTTACCTGTCAAATACTATAGTGTGACGACTAGACATGTCCTCCCGAAGTGGAGAAACCGCGAAGACGCGAGTCAAGGTGCTATCCGACAGAGGTACTCTGCCGGAAGCGAGCCACTGCAAAAAAAATTTTGTTCCCTGGAAAGTAACAAAGGAAAATGTTGAGGTTAACTTTAGCATATTATGCTGAGTCTTATAGATTCCTAAACTAAGGAACTAACCTGCCACGTTATACCGACTCTAGCGACAGTTAGAAATTCTTCGTTGCCACTTTCAGTGTTGTAAAAATCGCAATCGCGACCGGTTTTTGACAATTTTCTCGTTAGTCTCGCACAACGTAAGCCGTGCCGTAGCTACGTACAAGGTTTAGTTTCTTGTTCGTTTCTCAACTGATAGCAGCCAACAAGTTGTTACTTTGACACCGGGTTTCTGTGTAGTTGTACTACTGGTACTTTGCCTCATTGCCAAAATTTGCACGATCAGGGCTAAAATTCCATCATTTTTAGCTAATTCTTCAGGCAGCAGCAGTCGAGTTTGACGCAACGTCAAATTTAGCTATTCTACTTCGATCGATTGCGCTAATCAAGGTTTCACTCCTATATCTTTCTTCAGCACAGATGCACTGAACCATTTCATGACGATCAAGGCAACTTATGTTTACCCAGGTTTATCGAGTCCGCCTATTATTATATCAATTTGCTCTTTCTCTCCCCTTAATTTCGATCGTTTGCAATGAACCCTATAAAGATTAAGTGAAACTTCATCGTCGTGTAAGAACAGCTTTATTTTTAACAATCTCTAAGAAGAACGCAACGCAGGTTCTTCTAGGGTTTACTCAGTAGCTTCAAGATTATCCACCTGGTCAACCAAGACTTTCTCATCGGCAATTTTTACCGTGTCTGCAAACCAAGTGCTGCCTCAAAGTCAGCATAAGGTGCAGATTCTAGAACCACAACTCAACTCTACCGGACACTGATTTTTCACGACCGTGCGAGATTACCGTATGAAAAGCATTAGGTAAGCAGGATATACGCTTCGTGTGCGCACTGCAGAAATTAATTCGAGGCAAGAAATTTCTCTAATCCACTTCAGAAATAGGAAATATATGTAATTAAATTTACCAGAGTAGCCCGTCATAGGTACAAGCTGAAAAAGTATATTTCCTATATTTATATAAGTGATAATAGTCATTAAAACCGAAGTCTCGTTTGCGGCAAAGTACATCTTATTTGGAAGTTTGAGGAGGTTAAACTTTGACGTTAGTTTGCACACGCCCAGACAACGTGAAGGGAGAGGGTAATTACTTAATTGCAATGAAGTTTCTTCATAGTTTTCCATTCTTTCAATTCCTTTCAAGATAACTATAGGCGTTAATCGCCAGATTACCTTCTAGAACTAGATCTACACGGAACATGTAAAGCCGGCCACGCACTAGCGCGCATCGAATCTCATTTCGAGCAACCTAAAGTGCTTTTACTCGAGGGTGGCCACTCACTTAGGAGTTTTCTTTAGCTCATTTTCCACAGCGTTACGATGTCATCCTACAAGCTTCATACAGACTATTCTCCCAAAACAGCTGTTCCTCTAGAAGAGACGAAGGCAATCAAACTGGAGAAAATTGGGGTTTCTTAAGAGGCGCTTCCTCTCTTGGAAATACACTAGAAAAACTAAGACTGAATGAACCACATGATTGGTGCAACTTCTCGACCATGGACGAAATCTAGAGGCCTTAAAAATAAATATATATACAGTGGAACCCTGTTTTCCCGGACGTTCTTTTTACCCTGAATCTCGACTTTTCTGTACTGTTGAGCAAATTTCAAAGTTTTCCCGGAAATGCCAAAGTTTTCTGGTATTCCGGCTAGGTTTCAATTTGCTCAACAGTCCAGGAAAGTCCAGATTCAGGGAAAAAAAAGACGTCTGGGAAAACGGGGTTCCGCTGTAAAGTGAGAGCATCCAAGGAGAATCTTCCACTGTGTTGACAGCTTTCCATTCATTCAGACCCATTCATATATAGGTTTGTAATACAATGGTTAAAGCTATAGTGTTGGATTCATAGTTCTTACGAGTCTCCTTACCGTTAGGTTTAGCTGTTGGGCCTTCAACGACCAATATTAATCAATTCCTCCTGGATGCTCTAATTTTAGAATAATTTTAAACAAGACAAAATGCGCGTCAAAATATTCCTTCCTCAGCGATAAGGGAAAAAAGAGAATTCAAAGTAGTTTTCCTTTTTTTACCCCCCCCCCCCATACACCATCACTTCGAGCAACAAGTCTCAAAAGCTCCGCCTACGAAATACCAAAAGAATCTTGATGGCGTCCAGCCAACTACAAGTCTAAGGCCGGATTCACACCAAGCGCGTCCGCGCGTTTTCATCCGTTTAGCGCGAGCGTCCGAAACATACTATTTAATGTAATGCTATGTAAAACGCGCACTTGCATTCACAAACAACGCGAGCGTCCGTTTTGCTCCGATCAGTTTGTCCGGCGCGTCGGGCGCGTCCGGCAGAGGTTCAAAATTTAATATTTGGACGCTTCGTTTCCACGCGTTCATCCGGTTGTACTGGTGGACCAGAGTTGCGAGTGGGCGAATTTTACAGTCAAATTTGATCATATTTGGCAGTAAAATATAAATTTGTTAATATGAAGTTCTAAGTTTACCATTGAAAACAGTAAAATTTTGTAGAGAGACATTTTTGGCGTTAAAATTGATAACTTGGTAATTTGCTATACCAAGCATGTGGCGAACTAAATCACAATCCGGGTCACAAGAAGATTAAACAGACATTGAAAGTGTGTCAAACACAACTTAAACGGAAGCGATAAGTTTGTCAGCACTCAATAGTGATTGGCCAAATCCTCTGTTTTAACTCCTTTCATTGGCCAGGTGCATGCAAGTGGGATCAAGGGAGACAGCTCCGCTGCTGATTGGTGTATTGACACCTGATATGAGGTGACGGTGACCAGCAACTAGTATCTTTCCGTCTCTTCTCTTGTGTGGTTATATGATAAAGGAATCGTCCTATAAATGGATATTGAAAAATTCGCCTCTGCCTTTTTCCAAGAAAGAGAGATATGATCCTCAAAAGACCCTAACCATTCTAACCGGGAACACATTGCACTTGCTTGGGAGAGGAAAACTTGTAATTTTGATGATTTTTTCTTCTATTCCATTTTATTGGCAAAATAATTTAATTAGCTACTTATTAAGTTTGCTTTACGTTCATATATTACAATCATATTAAAAATAAAGCAGAAAAGGATAATATAAACAAATACTTTCTATTCCGTTGGAAAGTGATTCCATTTTATCAATCATTTAGTAAGCCGAAAACTTTGTCAATTATAAAATACAACTTTGGTTGTCTTTCAATTATTAATTTCAACTTTCTGTAAATTTCAACTGTATATTTTACAAGAAGTTATCAAAGACTTCAGGGCAGCAACCATTTCGCTGCCACGGTAGCTGCATGCTTCCGTTCTCAGCTCTAACACCATGTATCGCTCGTTCGATGCCCCGTGAGGTACACGAGCTCTCTGCAGATCTTTGTGTGCTGACTCGGCAGTTGTGTGTGCATGCACGGCGCCGTGGCGGAACTGCCTTCCTCAGAGATTGGGGGGGGGGGGGTCTCTGGTCATTTGTTCCTTCCGTCAAATTGGCGCCATAGTTCGTGACCCGAGGGCGACTGCGACTACACTTGCTCATCTGGGGCCAGTGGTCCTATACCCGCAGCACAAATCAGTGCATGTGGGTTTCCCAGGTGAGGGTGTGCTTTAAGTTGACTTTACCTTTACTTTATGTTCATTGTTAATTTCTTCTGAATTAATAATAATAAAAGAAGAGTGTAATTTCATAGCCGTAAGTTATCGCAAACTTAAACAGCTGTACTCAGGAATTGAACACAGCACAAAGTAATTCAAATTTATTACTACAACTGAGCCATGAAGCCAATACCATACACCATGCCCCCGTGGTAGAGTGTTTGATTTTAATTTCGATACGCTGGGTTTAGTTCCTGACCTGAATACAATAGTCGCCCTCAGAACGCCATTTTCTCAAAGTTTAGGCGTCCGAATTTTTGCTTTCGGTGTGAAACCTAGAAAGACGCGCCGCTCGCGCCGACGGATGCGGCCAAGACGCGCCAACGCGCCGCTCGGACGGAACGGAAGCACCGCGTTTGGTGTGAATAAGGCCTAAAGTTCCTCGATGCGAGGAACGCGTTGTTCGAAGAGAGATTTGATGCTTTATAGCGTATGAGGAGGCAGGGGGCAGAGTTCACACGTCGTTCCCCTCTATGCGTTCGTTCATCTACTTGTCCGAAAGTTACGGTGCCCTATGGATAACAAGGGTACTGAGTAACAACTTATTTTTTATTCAGAGATCCGTAACTTGCGAATTTATAGTTGCACGAGGACACAGGTTTAGCGCTCTCATTTACTAACTTCTGCGGTGTACATAAAATTTCTGTGACAACGATGTTACCAAGATTCCGGATTAATCGACGAGTGAACGGGTTTCTATGAGTGAAGTTCACACTTCAATGTCTTCTCAAAAGCTGATGTAAAATTTTCCACTAAAACTAAAAAATTCTGAAACTGGTAACTTGTTGCCTAGAAAGACAAGCACGTGAGAGAATCCATCCATCACATTATTAATTCCAAGGGTGCTGGCAAACCAAAAGTAAGTGCGAGAAGCAGGCAGTGTATGAGAAGCATGGAAGCATTGGAATGCCTACACAGAACAGCGGCAGTTGAGCAAGCCGCTGTGCGCATCCAAATGCTTTCTGTGCTTCTCATAAACTGCCTGCCTGCTAGCTTCTCGCTGAACTGCTTCCGGTGTGACTGTTCAAAGTTTAAATACGAGAAATTTATTGCTACAAAGTATACTTACCACTCTAGCCTCCGGTTCGAGGACTCCAAGCCATGCCGACTTTGAATTTTTTTCGTAAGGGCCTCCCTGCGCCATCGTTCTAGCTCTTTCCTGTAAATTATGGCATGGTTCAAGTTTCTATGGTCCAGAATAAAACAACTGGAGCTACAATAGAAGTACATTTTATCCAGAAGGACAACTACAAGTTTTATTATTCTTATATATAAATTCTTATCTAGAAGATATGGAACAAAGCTTGAATGGTGATATTCTATTCCTGGTATTACCACCGCATCCACGTCTTAAGATTTAATAATCCAACGAGCGAGACGTCTCATCCGCATCAAGGTTTCGCCTCTGCATTCCTGCCATGAAGTTTCTGTTGGCAGAGTACGCTACTACTGGCAGGAAAAAGCGCAAAGAATAGAAAGTCACCAGAAGTGTTCCGCGGACTAAGACTGCCATCTCGATCCTCAACCCATCTCACGGGAACAGAATGAGAGATGTGGAGAACCTACTTAACTTTGTGCATAACCAAATCTCAATCTTTCCCTCGACTTTGATTTCAAAGAGAAAATTCTATTACAAGGTTAATTTAATTCCTTGAAGTGGCTGCTTCCCCACAGGAAGCATGTTAAGGGTATAACTTTTCAGAAAGCAAGAAAAGCAAGCATCAGGAATATGAAACAAAGCAAGTTTAACTCAGAGGCAAGTAGGGCTAGCTAAGTAAGGGTTAGAATGGTTAAAATTACCAACAGGTTGCTTCTGGGGTCGCTACTCGTAACATAAGATGGGTTAAGTCTAATCCCATGACCTAGGAGGGTGCAGCTAAATTAACGAAGCTCTGTATGTCGAGCTTTTGTAGATCACTGATCAACATCCTGCTGCAAGAGCGTTTATTCCCGATCGACTCAACTATTTCAAATTCTTCTAGACTAACGAATATTGCAAGGTAGTAATAGGAATTTGACAGAAAGTTTTGATCCTTCCAAGCAGGCATGGCAAATTAGTGCCTAACTCGGAAGGAGTGCTAGACATTAATTTTACTTCTGTGCTGTAGCGCCACTTCGAGTTTAGTATGTGGAGAATCTTCTGAGTAGGGAAGAGAAGCCGAGTTCAATTATCCTACTCTACCTTAGGCTGCGGGTTTATAGAAAGTAGAATTGAACTAACCTAAAGGACCCAAAATTCCAGTATAGCTCGCTACAGATTAAACAAACTTTGGTTTTAAAAAACTTCGACGTTTCATCATAACTACTACATGGACAACCTCTGCATCCAGTTCTGGACACTCCCTGCACAACATTCCATGGTCCAGCATTTTTCTTCTACTGCTCTTTCTTCCCGAGCTGCTGGGTTATATACTAGTATGCGCTCAGAAAAAAAAAAAGTAGTCCAAATACGTTCAGGAATTTTAGATGGAAACTACCACTTGAAGAGGCTTTACTCCGTCTCTTCGTTCCACTAAATTAAGTAATTGTGATTCATGCCTTACCCGCGTACGTTATGCTCAATATCTATTACCAAGGAAAACTTTGCGCAACAAATTTTTTCATGGTACGCCTGAATTAACCAATTTGAAGAAAATTTTCTAGAAAATCTAAGAGGACCGACGCATTCGCCTCTTTGGTAAACTGCCGATAAAACGTCAATTTCCAAGTGAGAGCGAAGTTTTTTGGTCAGCAATCTCAGCTCGCGCATTATCCGTCAGCGGAAAGATTACCGCCAGAAGCGTGGCTACTTTCGCAGAACCTGTCCTACGCCCTCGAAGATAGAATGGAGGAGAATTTCGTCAACTACGTCGCCAGCCTGGTGTGATTTAATAATAATTGATAATTTAAACCTCAGTTTCCACAACAATGGCGATATAACAGATGGAGAAGCAAGGGACATACGGTACGAGGGAACAGCAAGTTAGGAAAGAAGAGGACGATCAGGATAAAGCATGAGCAAGTAGGAATGTGAAAATCGAAGGAAGCAAAATTGGCACGAGAGACGTTCTGAAGGCCTAGCTAATGGCTAAGGTAACCTACACGAGTCCCATAGCAAAGGATGAGCGAGCCTAACCAACTCAAGCCCATGTGGCCCATCCTATGCCCCCCCTCCAAGGAGATTTGATGAACTTCATTTTTGGCACGTTTCGACGTCTTAATTTTACCATTTTTTGCGATGACTGAAATCTCTGTTCCTCTATCCAAGGTACCCATACCACCGTATACCACCGTTTAGGGCTCAAGTTAGGTAAAAGTCTCCAGCTGCCTCAGTCAATTCTTCAGTTAGTCATTTACTGCACATGCACAAAGGGAAATCTATGCACTTCGATGCTTCAAAATTACATGAATCCTTTTCTCAAAACCGAAACACGCATGTACATCTTAGAAATCGTAAATACAGCGCATTATGATTCATGTAGGGCCTTACGATGCACTTTGCACGAAGAACAAGTTCAGTCAGCAGTTTTCCGTATTACCTAGTGAAAATTCGGAATAGGCTCGCTTCCGAAGTTATCTGTGCGGCGACTGTCAACGCATTTAAAACTAGTCACAACAGATTGGGAGAGACGTCCTCCAAAGCCAAGAACTCGACAGGAGTCCTAACTCATCGGACAAAGCTTTCGAGGCCACTCACCTTTGTCCAGCTCTTCCGTTCCCACAACATAGACTTGTATGCCCCGCTTATCAGCGGCTATTCATCGTGCTCGCTTGCGTGCATACATGCACGCACGATATCCTTTTGACAGATTCTTTTTTTATTCTTCCTCTCATTTGTAGGTGACAATGGAAATAGTTCATAAAGGGCCAAGGTGTAAGTTCCGGTATCTTTTTGGAAACTAGCTTGTTCGTTCGCCTATCTAGTCTAATATCGCAAGTTTGTCTACGACAGTGGCAGAGAAGCTTGGTTGGAAATTTTTTCCTACCTAGATCGTGACTGAGCATATAGCCTACACTGAAAATTGGGTAAATATTCTTATCAACCACCCGAGTTATATAAGAAAGTGATTTCTAGTATACTTTAGGCATGCTGAAAACGAAAAAAGTCTTTTGTGGAAATTAGGCAAATCAGACCTACGCCTTACCAAACCGATATTATGAAGGGGTTCATGCTTAACTACCAGACAGTACGGCCTAAAGTGGGGCGAGTTTGGCTTTTACGCACACGAATGTAACCTAACCTAAAGCAGCAGCGCGCTCCGACGGGTCAATTAAGAAGCTGCAAAGACGAAATATTGACTAAACAATAAAGAATTTCCACAAATAAAGACCTACATATTCTAAATCCGTCATTTTCAACGAATCAAAACATATCAATATAATTCTGAAGTTCAAGTGGGGGATAAGACTAATATTAGCCGAAAATTGTAATGTACAAGTTATAATTCTTAAAAATAATATGTCTAGTATGAAAAAAGGAATCTCACCCAGAATCCCCAGGTACCAAGCCAGGCTTGTTCCTGGAAAAGATCCTACTAATTTTACCTCCCTACATTAGTTGTACTCAAATGCAAGAGACTTTTCTAAAATTGAAGTAACTGAGCCAAAATTCATGCGTTGGGTCAATGTCCATCGACACAAACTCAGAATAACTTTTGAACTGGAAACTTCAACAATTTTTCATCTGACCGCAGTTAAAAGGACACTTCACTGAAAGCAGCTGGTAAAGTTCTGTAAGCAAGTATATTCACGGCCATTAGCAGATCCAACTCCTTGAAAACGAAATTTAGCACAAAACAAGGTTACAAATTTGTAGTGTTCTCAAAAAGCTGTACTGTTATACACCTTCATAACATGACTAAATTCAAAATTACGATATAGATTCCAACTTTGAATCAGTGAGTGGCCACTTACATCC
Organism: Parhyale hawaiensis; assembly: GCA_001587735.2. NCBI lineage: Eukaryota > Metazoa > Arthropoda > Malacostraca > Amphipoda > Hyalidae > Parhyale > Parhyale hawaiensis. The sequence goes on from LQNS02000211.1 coordinate 47,274,835, forward strand.
AGAGTAAAAATCGGGTGGCCCAGAGTTAGTTATAAAACTTCAATCTCTTGCAATGAGAGTACGAAAATAACCTACCGAAGGAGTTACTACAAGCAAGGAATGAGTAATGGGAGAGTTTTAATGGGAGAGTTTAATGCATCGGTCCAATGGTTACAACTGAAGTACGCCTTAGTAGTGGATGTGGATGGCTTACGTAAAGCCAGCCAAATAAAAACGGGGAGACTACAGTATGGAGAGGTAGTTCTGTATCTCACTATTCTTCTGTATTCTTCTATAGAAGATAGGCATTACAGACCATCCAATATTGATGAGGTAGAAACTAAATTTTAGGTCACGGCTGAGTGAAATGCTTAGTTTGAAATTTACCGCTAGGTTAAATGTAGCATTAAAGTACTATTTTCAAAATTTATACCCGTGCTGTGATGCCAGCAAGAACCGCGCACACGGCACAACAGCCTTCCAAATTTCAAAGTTTTCTGATGTCAGACATTCAAGCATTCAATCTCCAATGTTTGAAGTTTTCCAACTCGCATTTCCTACACCATTGAATTCAACATCTAACAAACTTATTTTATTCCTACTAAACCCATGTCGCTGATTACCGATGTGATTCCCGATGGCTGTAACCTACAAGTTCGGGAGCAACTTGTCAATATCTTGCAGATTAGCAATTTCTTTAGATCAAGTTACCAGTACAAAGCCACTGCTCGTAACCCGCCCGCAGTCCGGTCAAAACAGTTTTCTAGCTCTATTCGTGAACTTGGCAGGTATAGTCATTGTAACAACCAATATAGACCCAGCATTTCCAGTCAATCAGACTACTATCCAATCTTTAAATCTCTGTGACCTCCGTATTAGCGGTAACAAATTGAAGCATTGTGAAATCTCTACAGCTTCTAGCAGTTAATACCTCACGTATAGGAGAGGAATCGCGATGTATCCAATAAAGAAACAAGCGAATTAGATTCACTCCATTTGTATACTGTATGATTAACCACGACTCCGACGGTCATGAATTTTGAGTAGTCTGCTATACCTGTAGACATAAAACAGTTACATAAAAAAGAATTTTGAGCAATCAACCTTTTGTGCCTACAGTACACATATGGTGACATTAAATATACTGTTATTCCTATGGAAAGTGATGTTCTATCGAGGCCCGAAAGTGTTAAGACGGTAATTAGTAAGAGCAGTGGCTCAAATAGTCGGACCATCTATATGATTAGTAGTAGAGTCCGGATACACGACACCAATTGGATTTCAACAGCACAATTACCGCCAGAAAGTAAAATGTAAGGTAATCTGACGAATATGTTTACCAGGGAGGTTCAGTAGAGTAAACCCAAATATCTCTTCACTAACACAAGCTATCTTCCTATTATGGTACTTTCCACCAATAGCAGGCCCAACCCATCAGGCAGCGAACGTGCGCCGTTTCGTTTAACCTCCAACCGTTCTAACATCATGATGAAGCGTGAATACTCTCATCCACTCTATAGAAAGAAGCCCTACAGTGAGAATCGACCTCTTAATCAACTCACCAACCGACAAGAAGAAACCAGTCGCACTCGTGGCAGCTGTTAAAGACAAAGACGGCCGTTTGGTCCCATCCACTCAAGTTTCTTGCTACACTTTCACTATAGTTCGTTCCTTAAATGTCATGACGTAGAGACATTAGTCGGGGGACAGTCAGTCTACACAATTACATTGTTCAAATAAACACTTTGTTAAGACAGCATGCAATCAAATCTTTCGCCGTGATTTGCGCCACATATGTTACACGTTCAAAAAATAAATTATGACAATAAAACCTTATTTATTCTGACGTAGAAGTATGTCCTTTGAGACACTTGATGGAATACAGAAAAAAGATGATGATATTGACTTTTTTTATTATTTCCATTACTTCTGAATATTCAGGGGACAAATATCAAGTATTTTGGACCGGTAGTCACGAACAAATGATGACCATCACATTTCTTGGAATTGCAGTCAATGTACGCGTTAAGCATTTATTTGTAGAGTTTTTACCATTTCGCAGACGTTAATTAAATGACCAGGTACTGTAGATCAGCTTTGTCATGTTTGGAAAACAACTTTACGTATATATTTCTTCACCTGTGTCTTATCTTTATCGGAGACAGGAGGTAGCTACATATTGCCAAAAATTTATTTGCCCTTTTCGTCCAGACCAAAATGTATTGCAAGGAAAAGTTTATTTTTTTTTCCAGCAGTTGCAGCTGTTCTGAAAACAGTCGTTTGTTTATGGAAGTAAAGGCAGTAGCACTCACTTTCAGCAAATTAAAAGAACAACATGAAGTATCTATTTTAGATCCTGATATTGTGTGTAAGTTAATATTTGTCTTATGAATTTAGAGACGACATCAAAATCCTCCGATTGCATCCCAATGCCTACCTGTCCAGCTTCGATATCACCTCCCTCTTCACGAACATCCCCGTAGACGAAACAATAGACATCATCTGTAACAAAATTTTTGATAATACAGTCTTATTCCACAACATGGATCAATCTACCTTTAGAACTTTTCTTAGTCTTGCCATTAAAGATTCTTTTTTCATATTTAACAATAGACTATACAAGCATATAGAGGGAGTTTCTATGGGCAGCCCACTCGGACCTACGTTGGCAAAAATCTTTCTATGCCATCATGAAGCTTTCTGGCTAAATGATTGCCCAAACAACTTTAAACCTATCCCCTATAAACGTTTTGTAGATGATACCTTCCTCATATTCAAAAACCAAATAGATTCAGACTCTTTTCTGCAGTATTTGAATAGTAAACATCCAAATATTAAATTCACAGCTGAAAACCAATCAAACGATTCATTAGCTTTTCTAGACATTTTAATAACCAATCAAAACTCAACACTGTCCACTAGAATTTACCAAAAACCCACATTCTCAGGTCTCAGAATAAGTTTCTTCAGTCATTGCTATGATTGACTTAAAAAAATGCAATAAAAACTTTACTATTTCGGGCATGCCATTTGTCTTCTTCCTACCTTGCATTTTCAAATGAAATAGACTTTCTTAGAACATTTTTTTAAAAAATAACGGTTATCCACATCATTTTCTGGACCACTACTGCAAGCTGTTCCTTGATAAACTATTCGATCCTGGCATAACTAAACTTTCTGTCCCTAAATTAGACTTTTTTATTCGCTTCCATGTTACAACAAAGACTCTTTTAACGCAGTTAACACTCTGAAAACTTTCCTCTCTGAAGCTTGCCCGTACGTTAACTTCAAATTTTCATACAAAACTCCGTCACTATAGATTCTTAGTTTAAATTCAAAGACAAGCCTCCTACACCTCTACTGTTTAGTGTTGTCTACAAATATCAATGCAGAAGCTGCAATGCTTCGTATATAGGTAGCACTGGACATTTCAAAGCTCGAATCGATCAACATTTAGGCGTATCCAGTAGAACCAGTCTACCACTGGCAAAACCTGCTCATTATGCTTCCCGTCTCCATGCTGAACAAAATAATCATCCTATCAGCACGAAAGACTTCTCAATCATAGACTTTTCTGCCCCACTTGAACTCGCAACATTGGAATCTCTCTACATCCACAGAGCAAAACCTAACCTCAACATTATGACCTCGGCTGTACCTCTACGCATGGTTCATGCCTGACCCACTGTTCTCTGACTGTACAGACCTCAGCTGTACCTCTACACACGGTTCATGCCTGACCCACTGCCCTCTGACTGTAAAGATGTTGACATCTGGACCCTCCAAGCTTGCTCCATTCAGTTGCATTTTAGACCTACTGCGAGTAACATCTAAGCTCCGTAATATACTGACAATAGAAAAGAATTCTGTTTTAGTTTGCTAGGTTACCTGAATATTTTATATTTCTGAAGAGGGGAGGCATTCCCGAAACGTTAAATTTCATATGATTAGTCGACCTAATATCTATACTTTATTATTTATATAAACACAACTATCTAATTATCTATTTTTTATTAATGGCAACAGAAAGATCAGCGTTAATGAGACGTTTACTAGTTTTCTCAAGCTGTCGAAAACATTTTACACAGTCGTTGTTGACTATGCTATGTAAAAGATCGCCAACGTTGCCCTCGACGTTTCGACGGCTTCGGCTGTCATCTTCAAGAGGCGGCGGTGGTGCCGGTGGCGGTAGTGGCAACGGAGACGATGAGAGGTCTTCCTTGTATATATATATATATATATATATATATTTTCTTGAGATGGCATAGATGTAGATCGATTAGAAGCAATTGAAGAAATTGTGATACCCACGACGCGCGTTTCGCTGTTCTCCAGCTCATCAGGTGGGAGGGTCAAAGTTGTTAAATTTAGTTCTTGAACTCCTGTGAAAGTTAGAGAGGTTACCATAGGAAGGTGTAACTATGATACCGGCTGTTCCAAACGTATAAATAAAATTTCCAATCAAGCAAATGTTTTGTCAATTTTCAACTACAGTCTGCTGCATTAACTCCAATTACTGCACGTTGCAGATACGCAGATGTACCGGGGGCGACAGTTTACAACCTGTCGTAGATAAAAGGCTGGCACATCAGCATAGCAGTCTTCGTATTTAATACAAATCCCACAATTGGCGAAAACACACCACACAGTTGCTGAAATTTAACTTGAAGCGTTGGTAGGCCTCTGATGATGGTAGAAAGATCTTCAAGATGCAGCATCCGTTGATCCGTTGATCATATATATATATATCACAGTTTCTCGTCCCGTCAACACCTGGTATATATTTATGAATACATGCAGCACCATAGTATTTTTAGGGTACGATGACCCTGGTAGGTACTTGATTGAAATCATCAATCTTGGTGAAAAAAGAACAGGAGCTGTTTAGTGTCAAGTCGATCACACTTGGTGCAACGGTCGACAAGCTTCCAAAAATGCCAGTAACGAGAACCTACTGCGTGCGCTAATGCATGCATCGTATGGAAATGACGTCATAGAGTACATGACGCTGACAGCCTTGGGCCTCCCACTGTGACGCTGTCGGAGTCTAGCCTGCAAGTTTCGCTGCAGAGCTCCGTCTCTAGCCCTGCAGGCTACTGCTCCTGCTGAGCTGACTGCTGAGTCCTGCATGCAGCAGGTTTCAGTATCCTGTTGGCTGCAGGAGGGTGTGTATCACTGTGTGTCTTCATCTTCACGTGTCCCACAACATGAGTTTTAGTTGCGAGTGTTACTCTCGTTGTATATGCATTCATTGCTTGAAAGCGTGCTGGTGATTGTTGTTGATACTGGGGTTTGCACTGAGGAAAGCGGTAAAAAGTGCAATCAGGGAACCTCAGAGAAGCAAGTGTTAAGAAGGAGGAAAGTTTGCGATAGTGCCATTGTAGTGCCATTGATGAGGCTGACAGTATTATTGTGTATATTTGCAATATAACAAATTTTGATAATTTCTGAGGCTGAAAAAGAGAGATACCGGTTTGTAGAGGTATACCGTAATTTCAAGCTTTAAGCTGTAAACTCTTGGTGAAGTTCTAAATGCCATGAGTCTTGCGAAAATTTGGTGCTGATTATGGCTTTAAATAGGGTGCTGATTATGGCTTTAGATTAGATTAGATAGGCGGCAGTAGATGAACCAAGAGGCCCATTCCCAAAGAGACACCGGGACTTTGAGCTATTGCCATTTTGTTAGTAGGATATAGAGGATTGGGGAAACGAGAGGAGAAAAAACGGAAGACGAAAGAGAAAAATGAGAAAAAGAAAATAAAAAATAGAAAGCCCGGCTTCTTTGAGCTATTGCCATTATGTTAGTAGGAAATAGAGGAATGGGGAAACGAGAGGAGAAAAAACGGAAGACGAAAGAGAAAAAGAGAAAAGAAAATAAAAAAATAAAAACAGAGGGGGAGAAGAATCTCCGCCATGAATGCCCCCAAGCATGATCGATTGCCGCTGATATACGGAGCTTAAATATAGAGATGGAGTGGAAGTGAGAAGAAGTCAGCATAAAATGG
>LQNS02000211.1:47281571-47297560 GCA_001587735.2 Parhyale hawaiensis
ATATCGAGATCATTGATGTAGATTGAGAACAGAAGTGGGCCAAGCACGCTACCTTGTGCAACCCCTGATGAAACCTGTGTCCAGTCGCTCGACTCTCCTTCAAGCTTCACTCGCTGCTGCCGACCCGTAAGCCATGCCTTGATCGTAAATAGTCACCCTGGATACCATGGGTTTAGATGGGTGCTTATTATGGCTTTAAATTGGGTGCTGATTATGGCTTTAAAGCAACGAGTATCTTTGATTAAATCGATTGTGCTCATCGTTCTACAGTTGAATCATAGCACTGTCAACGTTAAAAACTGAATAGAACTATGCTTTATGCCACCACATTCCATTATTATAAGTAAAATGTAGAAATGATACAAAATAATATTCGTATTAATATGTTCTTTACACTTTACCCAACATCGTTTGAGACCTCATACATGCAATACAGGTATCGCCCGAATGCTCTGCCGTACCCAGTCGGATATAATGGTTGTGATTATCGGTGAACAACTATGATTATGGACGAGGTCTTTGGTTGTCTATTATCGAAGTATCCCTCATATTCAACCTTTATGGGGTGCAATATGATAGAGATATGTCACAAATTTCGACCATGTTGCCAGCTATAATTTCCAGTCATACATACCCAATTACAACCATTAAGGTTTTAGCTGTACAACCATAATCTACCATGGTAAACCGTAAAAAAACAATTCACGACCAAAATCTACAGTGTTCAGTGAATGATACAACTATATTCTACCAAGCAAAACTTTTTCAACTGTTCACATATTATGCACTGGATGCCTGCTTTGTTTGCTGAAGATTAGTTTCTTATCGGAAAAAAGTCTAATTAATTCATACGTGCGTGTTAGGCCTGCAGCTCAGAATGGTCAGTCTCTAGGCTTCAGAACTATACTGGAGCAGGAGCTTGAACCAGCCTGTGCAGTTCTCGCACGTTTATATGCAACTTCTTTAACTTCAAGCCGGTATAGAGTTATGCTACACAGATTAGAGGAAGTCACAAATAGATTGATGAATTTTGGCCGTATCCGTTGTCAGGGTACGTAAGGCTAAATATAGCATGAAACTAGACATCCTTTTACATAAAGCTAATGGGAATAATTTCTTGATAAAACTTCACAGATATAAGCTGAATGAACATAAAAGTAGATGGCAGTATCTGATCAAAGATTGCAATACTATGTAACAAGGGGTACAACATATTAAAATTATGGGTAACTACGCTAATGTGATTAAGAATGAAAAAATTGGGAAACAATAGATATAAATAACGTCAAGGTGGTTAGCGTCCATACAAACCGTGCAATTTTTTGCAATTTATTGACAGGGAAGAAAAAACTTAAAATGTGCTCATTTTTTGCACTATATTATGAATTTTTAGACTTTTCGCATTCAAACTTATATGTAGTCATACAATATTATTTTGGTCGATTATGTTGGGAATTCTAGCCATATTATTGTAATCCATGGCAATCCTTACATATTCTTCCCCAAATAATAGTCAGCATTTGGAATAGACTCCCTTCCGACGTTGTTGGTGCGGTGTCGGCCAACTCGTTTAAAAATCGTCTTGACATACTGTACACCGGAAGAGACATCCTCCACAGCTCCTCCTCCACGAGTCGCAAGCACTTAACGGCCAAAGCTTCCCAGGTCATTTTAAGCTGACTTCTTCTCACCTCCGCTTAATCTATATCTTAAGCTCCGCATATGAGCGGCTATCGATCACGCTTGCGTGCTTTCATGATCATCCCTTTGACTGAGATTCTTCTCCCCCATTTTTTTCTTTTTTCTTTCTTTTTTTTTCTCTTTTGTCTTCCATTTTTTCCTTCTCGTTTCCCCAGTCCTCTACATCCTACTAACATAATTTCAATAGCTCATAGAGGGCTGGGGTGTAAGTTCCGGTGTCTCTTTGGGAATGGGCCTCTTGTTTCGTCTACTGCCGTCTATCTAATGTAATCTAAATAATGGGAGGAATTCCCCTCATGATCTTACGTAGGGAAATCCGTTGATAACCTAACATGGTTATGCTGTAGCACATGCTTTACCAAATATAGTTTTCGATTATCGTTGTACTACCATCTACCATATATAGTCTTCATACATCCATGTACTACCATCGACCTTCGTTTACTCGCAAACCTTAAAAAACCAATAGTGTCTCCACCAATATCGACCTATATATACTAAAATCAACGCTATGTTTTGGTCGACATATCTATCATATTGTTTGCTCATCCATAATCGACCTTAATCTCTCATACACTACTATGTTCTACTGTAATCACAAACGTTATTTTTGACTTGGATACTCTTTTCTGCATGAGTGTGTTTCTATCAAAATATTTATATAAATGTAAGTCGTAGGATCAGTTAACTTACCAAGTGTCACTACTAAGTCTCTCGAGGGGAAAAGGCTATCGTGTGAACGCTTCTTCACAGAAATGTCAACTAGAACGCAGCTTAAATTCTCGTGAGCATTTCACCATCCATTAACAACATGACGATCATATCCACTGCAGCAGTCCTTCTATTGCTCCATTATAATTGAGTTGTGCAGTGCATATGAAATTAATTATTCAAAATCCTACAGTATTAGATTCCGAGAAATGTAATAGAACAGTATGTTTTGCAATTTGAGTTCTACCTTTTAATAATAAGAAGAACTAAATTAAAAATTTTTGAGATTTACGTGTAATAATTTGAACATTTGCTACATACGAGGAAGTAATGATCCGATTCCCAGCATATCAAGCAGTATGACTTTTTACATGAGGAGCTAGTTATTGAACCAATGAACGGAGCCCAGCATTTATCACAAAATTAATTAATGCCTCTCCTTAATTTTTCCCTATTTCTAAAATGCATTTAAGTTGATTACCACCATCGAGGAGGTTATGTTTTCGTCGTGCTTGTATGTTTGCCTGTCTGTCTCTTTGTCTGTCACCAAGATAACTAAAAAGTTATGGACAGATTTTTGCCAAATTTACTGTGATTGTGAGTTATTTAAGAGTAACAGATTATTAACTGTTAATGAAGATCCGTATATGTTTGTTTGTCTGCCTATTTATTCTCAGTACTATAACTCACAAAGTTATTGACGGATTTTTATGAAATTCACATGAGTTGTTAGGTATATTACGAAGAGTAAATGACCAAATTTTGTGATGATCTGTCCATTCATTCATTTTTCTGTCTCTGCTTGTTAGCTCAATAACTCAAAAAGTTATGAACAGATCGTCATGAAACATACAGATAATTGTAAGCAATGTTGAAAGATATAAATAGTTAAAATTTTGGCGATGATCGGTTTGTTCGTTTATGTGTTTGACTAATATTTGTCGTAATGTTTGTTAGCAGCACAACTCAAAAAGTTGTGAACGGATCTTCAAGGAAATAATAGCAGTTGTCATTACTATCAAACGGCACGATAATTAGAGTTTGGGTTTCATGCAAACGAAAAAATCATAGTTTCAGAATAAATTTGAATATTTCGTCCCCGTTCCATGCTTGGCGGAAGAACGCGCTCTCAAAGTGCTCTAGTTCAGTATTTATTGATATTAGAAAACATCACAGTTTCTATCGTTGCTAATATTGAAGTCGCTTTCAAATCGTCCTTGAAAGAAATAATGTAATCCGTTTCGCTTTGACTTGTGAGCACTACAATCTTGAGCTTTCGGTTCACTACTTTCAATCGAGTTTGACGCGTTCATCGCAGACCGGTCACGCTTGAATCTAAACCCTGACGTGTTAAAGTAAATCAATTAATTTTTTAATGCACCTCTCGCCTGAATGAACGCACCTATTGCTTAACAAGCTATATCTGCAGTGCTCTTGGTTATCTGACTGATCATACACCGATTCACTCTTGATATTCCACAATTGTTGTTGCAAGTATTCCCCAGTAGTGGACTTACGATTGTCTATATTCAATAGATACCAAATCGAAGAATAGTAGCTATGGATGGATATAGTGAAAAAATTTGAAAACTCATGAATCCACTTGGTATTTGGAGTATAAAATAAAATTACTGCACTTTTTCTCTTGGTGTGGTCCATAGACTATTTATGCCTCTTGTACATAGACACTATTATATAATAGAGCTCGTATAAGTGCCTTGGCCTAATGATTGATATTATTTGAGCCCATTGATATTAAAACACATTCCCGTATTTTTGAATTTACGGAGGAACGATTGTGCACAGAGTGCTTATTGACTGCATAGATAGAAATATTCATGTGCATGACAGAGGAACGATTAGGAATATCGGACTGCTTGAGACCATACACTGAGATAGGTGCAGCCCCAATCCCAGCGCGCCTACCCTATATCGAAAACAAAGGCATTTGCCCTGCTACATTAGCGCCCTGAAGTACGGAAAGACGTGCTGGCTTTGGGATATCACACTTCCCAGCGTGTACAGACGTGGGACAACCATGGTGGAATGGGAACAACCCGGCGCTGCTGGCAGTGACGTGCGACAGGGCAGTGGAAGCGAGTGCCAGTTCCCAGAACTGTAAGCGTACTGCAGAAAAACCCCTTGTATCCTGCTTCTCGGAATTGAAAGGAAGAAACTGCGTAACTATTACCTGTTGGTATGGATTAGCATGCATAACTTCATGCAAGGGCTGGGCAGGTGCTAAAGTAGGTATGTACAGTACCTACGCCACCGACTTTAGTGTTAATTGGAACGACGTGTAAACTGCACATCCTCTCTCATCAAGTAGTGTGTGCGAATGTAAAGTGTGACCCCGGCCTGATGAACTAACTCGAGTATATCTGTTCAGTAGTTGTCTAGTCTTTGCAGATTATTCCTGGCAAATTGAAACGATATAGAAAGAGAAAAATTTTATGTTCCCAAGTGGTAAACCTACATGCACTTGTTCGTGCTGCGGATGTAGATTAACTAGCTCCAGAGAAGCGCACGGCTGCAGTCGAGCACGGATCGTCAAGAGCTATGACACCATCGACCGACAGTTCGTATCCAACGTTTCGTGCCCTCTAGCCTCCCCAATTTTGAGAGAGGTAGGTGCCCCCACGGTAGCTGTGCATACCTATTAACTGCTGCAAGCGCGGCAAAACCCGCCTGCCAATCAAACCTGCACCGTTCAGTGGCGTAAGTTCGGAACGCTAGGCTGCTGCAACTTACTAGCCTGCTCTTCATGTATGACATATGCTTGCTGTTGCTGGTGATAGTGACGGTCGTGTTGTTTCTCTTGTCACTAAGTTCGGGTGGTGATATGGCTGTTAATGTTTGTATATTGTTGATATTGATGTTGACGTTGTTGTTGTTAGATCTTGCTAGCATTTGTGAGTATTTCTTCTTCTTCTTGTAAATTTGCTGCATGCCATTGTTAGATTTGCTGTTACAATTGCACTTGCTGTTATTGTTCAATTTAACTAATAGCATGTATTTATGTGTTATCGTTGCATTTGCTTATATTTATAATGTCATCAGATTGTTTATGTCAGTTTTATTAAATTTTTGTAGTTGCCATTGGTGTTGCTGTTCTTATTGTTGTTCTAGCTGGTGTCACTAGGCCTTTAGTAACTGTTAGACGTGGCTGTTGTTTGTTAGTACTTCTGCACTTTTTGGTTGTTTGCTGCCGTTGTAGTTACTGTGGCTTGTAGCCTTGAGTGCTGAGCTCTTGCCCCGGGACGTCACAGGTCCGAATGCCAACCAATGCAAGCCAGTCCTTGATGCGCTGACTTAGCATTTGACATTTGCACAGCTTACCCTTCCCAGAAATAGGGAGGGTTGGGATCATGCGTCGGCACATACGAGTCTTCAGTCGATGGCGTCATAGCTCTTCACGATCCGTGGTCGACTGCAGCCGTACACTCCTCTGGGGCCAGTTAGCCCATATATGCAGCGCGAATCAGTGCACGTGGGTTTCCCAGTTGGGGCTGCCGTCAAGCTGACTTTATCTTTACCTTTATTTTTGTTCTTACTATGCTGCAAGTATTCCAGACAAAATCACACATCATGCCAGCATTGATCGCGCAGTCTGGTGCTGACTAGTTAGTTGATGTGTAAACAACCAAGCCAGACACAGGTCGGTACGGCACCACTCTGGCGCAAAGGTCACCGTATCTCCAGCGAAATATTTGCACTCGTTTGACTATCGGCTGAGCAGCTCACCGCGTTGCTCTGTTTCCGCTGCAGATAGTCCGCCATGGCCGCCGACGCGCTGATGCGTCAGGCCTCGGATTTTCCCATCAGTCGCCATACGTGTGGTGCTTTGATGCTATGCATTTAAAGTTTTGATGCATAGTGTAATAGTGTATGGGCATCAGATGGGAGTTTTATGCTACAAGTACCAAATAGAGTTTTATGGGGAAAAGGTTACGTTAAATCATTCCGTAAAGGGCAACCGTGTGCATTTATCACTCGTTAATAAACTGTAACAATCCTTACGTACCGTACCAAATTTTTAGGGGTGATTTCAAGCATTGGATGGGGCCTCCTTCTTGATTGCACTGAATTTTTCTTTATGGTTATATTTTTTTAACGATTTCGTTGTTGTAAACTTTCACTTTAAAGTTTTGGAAGCAAGAATCAAATTTGTCAACTTGGACACCAAGCTGTTCAGTAGAATGCAAAGGAGGCAAAGCTTGAGGACTCAACAGAGACTAGCATGGGGCAGTCACCACGATGGCAACTGCCCCATCTCACCGTTGAGTGGCTCCGAGGCTCGGGTGTGGTTACCGGTATGGTGGACAGGTTGGCCGCGTGGTAGGCATGTTGGCTGCTAGGTATAAGGACAGGACGGTATTTGAGGGCCACCTGGCATTGAGACAAACCAGTTTCCTTCATATGAACTGCGCCAAGTCTTTTTTCGGTCGTCAAACGTTACTTCCCAAGCATTATATTGAACAACTTGGCTCTCAAATTCACGCCTTTGGTTCTTGCGTCAAGACTTTAGCTGAAGGGTTGAAAGTGATGATTCTTAAGCCGGCTGCTCACTAACAACTTTCGTCAGGCCCAGCGCCAACACGAGTTGTCGTCAGAGACAACGGCAACCAACTTTTTGCTCCCCACACAGTTTTTTTCGTCGCGCGTTGTCCGTAGCGCCTTCTAGCCTACGTAAACAATCGCTGATTTTTTTAACTTGATGGTCAAGGTAGGCTTAGCCTGTGCATTTGATAGCTAGCCTATTTAATAAATGAGAACCAATATATATATGGCTAGTTAGCCTACAGCTGCATGCCTACCTCATGTAAAGTTGCAGAAGGGTGTTTATTTTTTTTTTTTTCAGACATTTTTTTGAGCTCCACTAAGCTCTGAGTTAGCATATCTTCCCTGCAACTTAGGCTAATTTATAAGTAAAAGCAGAAATTCCTAGTCACACGTGCAGTAAAAATTAATTAAGTATGCCTAGCCTATGATATTAGTCTGCTGTGCACCGTGGTTTATAGCTTATTCCTGCACATAATCATTTGAACCACTATAGAAGCAACATCAGTTCATCATACAAGAAATACCTATCAGGAGTAGGCCCAGTTAGCCTACCTATATCAACATTTGAGAATTATTGATGGAGGAGGCTCACCTGAAGCCTCATTTCGAGGGAGCAATGAAAGAAAATTACTGCATCATATCATACTTGCTGCAGACACATAACTCCTAAATGGATACTTAGCATCCATGCAAAAGCTAATGGCAAATATGTCTATTTCAATTTTCGAAAAGGCAGTTCCGAATTGAGTCTTTCCGAAGCACAGCTTGATAGCCGAACACATGCAACTCCTAAAATTTCGCTGTCAGCACGCAATACGATGAAATACCTGAATAAAATCTCATTTGCTATCACTAAATAACTCATTAAATAGTTGTCAAGTACAAAAAATCAATGCAACGATAAATAATTTGAATACAATTATCCACGAAGAAACAGATTCAATCGCCATCCCGTGTTGTTCGTAGCGGCAACGAAACTCGGACGAGAAGCGTTGTTGCTATTGACAACGAAATCGGCGCTGGAAACGACACCGCATCGTCGATAGCAGCAATTTCATCGTCGATAGGATCGTAGCGGCGATGAAAGTTGTAAGTGGGCAGACCAACCTAAGGAAAATAATGGTCTTGCTTTTAAATTTTTTCGTGTATGGTCACTGACAAAGTGATGATTTATTGCGTTCGACTAAAGTAAAAAAAAAATCCCAGTTCGATGAAAATAAAATATTCTTTCTATTGTATTGTTACTGTCAACATGGTATAGAAGCCATTATCTTGTTACAAAAGACGTTTGTCAAGACCTTTAGGTTTTACATACTTAAAACATGACTATGGGATACGGTACCGTGCCTATCATTGTTATCAGCTAGCATGCAACTGTGTTGCTCTAGTATAAGTAGTCACGCTATCAGAGAATGAAATTTTCAAATTTTTATCAAACATTTATTTCAGAGCAGTTTATATTAGTCGTTTTGACCTGCAATACTTAAAGTCTATCATAATTATTATATATAAAAGCTTCCTATAACAAATGGGCAGCATTGTCAACGGGACTAATATAATTTTTGCTGTGACTGCATGTCGGCGAATGACGTCACATCGACGAGTCGATAAATCAGAGGTTGAGACCTCATGCAGGCCTTCGATCGTTGGTTGGACTCTTAATCGTCAGCAAATAAGTATATAAGTAGTGTTATTTTCTTGACGTGAGAGGCACCATATCAGCAGATCTTGTTCAAATTTTTTGTACTTGGTCATCATTTCACCGTTTTTTGAGTATGGGTGCAGCTCCAGTGGCAGAAGGTTGAGTGGACTAAGTGGAAAATTGTTCTGTGGTTAGCAATGTAAACTGAATATGAAGTGTAAATAAAGCATATAGAGCTTCATTTCGAAGAAAAAGTTGAATCAGAGCTCCATACCTGCTCACACCTTGCCTCTATTGATGGGCAAACTCCACCTGCCTCCACTCTACAGTTTTCGATTAATAATTATCTTCAGTTTTCAGTTAGTACATGTTCTTGCCATTTATATATCTGTTTAAGGGTTGGACGTTTGCGACTGAAAACTTTTTTGGTGACGTAAATTAAAATACTCGCAGGCTCTTCAGCTGTACCGTTCGTCGATGTGACGTCATTGATGACGCCACTTCACCTTGAGTCCTCCCGTTGTGTTCTTTGCTACTGGGCCAGTGACTATCCAGTCCAGGTGGCATTAGGGGTCCAAACAAATACACAAAGTTTTCCAATACTATTATAACTAGCAAAAATTGCACTGAGATATAAATGTTAGCTATAGGTAATCTAATGTGGAAGCTCGATATACCTAGGGCTAAATTTCTAATTTAGAACTGATCCCTATCCTCAGCACTAACTAGCTCTAGCAATCCCGTGGTCTACTGTCCAATACTACTGTATTAACAACCCAAACAATATCCATTGCTACCTCACGTTTCGTGGCGGAGCTTACTGCCGATCGAGGTGGGTAAGGTCCATACATGTCGGTGTAGGGCATCCAAATACATATATATTTTCATCATCCAATTATTAAACAAATGACTGGACTAAAAATGACATGCAATAATAAAAAACATATATTTAGATATATCTTCAATTTCCACAGTTAAACAAATACCGCGAGCCTTCTTTTAAGGGGACGAAAAGGCCAATAAATATAAGCCTTATTATATCAAATATGAAACAATTAAAGGTTACCAAGTGCCCATTGAACTGTGTAATTTAATAGGTTGAGGCTTTCCGCCAATTCTCGTGTTGTTCAATATGGGTAATTCTCAATTAGTGACATGAATTGGTCAGGATCTGTAGGACATGGTCTGCCTGATCGCTCGTCTTCGCAATAAAGCTATAACTCCAATTTGGAATCTCATGAATCACTTTCACAACACTTCTTTCGGATAAAGAATCATGTTAGGCATTTTTTCGTTAATGGAAAAAGATAAGCACTAAATGCCGGATATGAATTTCTTATTTTCCATTTTAAAGAGTTACAGAATTAACACAGGATATAGGCCCTCAAACCTTCTTCAAGCAGAAGATAGCTAGATAGCTTGAACTGTGCTCAAACGGAGATTCAGTCAAATCCTGTTTTCCGGGTCAATCATGTCATAAATTAATTCTAAAGATGAACTACTAAAAATCGACAAGAACTTTCCGGATAACCAAATAGATACAGGATGTCCTTGTTATGGATCGGTTCTGCTCTATACAGGTAGCTATTTGATATATACGTAGCTTCCTTGGTTTTGATTTGTTCGCTTGTCCCCTGCAGCCAGCACTAATGCTAGCATTAAAGAGGTGTGCTACACCCACGTGTATCCCTTATTGGACTCGTTTTTTTTAAGTTTACATAAATTAAACGCTGTCAGTGATGCTATGTAAGATGATTATTTATTTAATAATTATATTCTTTCCTGTTTATTCATTTGAAAGTCAACTAAATTATGTTTTGTGGTGTTTCTTCAAAATTCCTGGTTTGCTTATAGAAAAAATTGGTAGTCAGTGCGAATTCAGGGCAGAACTAAACTATTTATTTGAGAGGCGTGTTGCAATGACACTCCATGGACCTGATAAAGTGATGTTTCGAGATTCTGGTGAGTCACAGTTTGACTCAGAAATATGGGGTGAGTGCGACGCGATTTCAGCGTAAGTTCTCGGAACCTCATAGGTACTAAACATTGCTGTCGGAGTCAGCATGAATTCGACAGTAATTAAAAAAAATGAAGAATAAATTGCAAAATGGTTTTCAGTAAACATAGGCTTATATCAGCAATGGGATATTGCCATTTTTATAAGTCAGCTGATCAGAATGTTTATAATCAAAGGCCAAGTTTCTAAAGAAAGGTGGTTTTACCCAGTTGAGAACCGCACAGCTATTACCAACTATTATCTAACTTGAGTCGTATTGGAGGCCGGGGTAACACGGGTGACACCGAGAGTCTCATTTCAACAGGCCTCAGGTCTTGTTTTAGGTCACTTGGACTTGATCTGCATCGCTCTATTCCACCACAGATCTATGACCTATACCGAAAAATTCCTATGCCATACACTAGAGCACTATACCTCTGCCAAGCATGACAGCGGTAACAAAAAATTCTGTAATTTTCGTTGTATCAACACCAAAATGCAATCATTTGTGCCTTTTGATAGTACCTATTAGCAGTGTCTGTAATTTTCTTGGAGATCCGCTTATAACTTTTTGAGTTATGCTGCTAACGAACTTTTTAACATACGTAAGTCAAACACACAAACAGACCTACCGATCATCATTAAAATTTAATCGGTTATGTCTTTTAACATTGCTAACATTTCCTGAAAATTTCATAAAGATCCATCTATAATTTTTTGAATTATTGTGCTAACAAACATACAATCAAACACAGCGACAAACAAACGAACGAACCTACAGATCATCACAAAAATTTGGTGATTTACTCTTTGTATTATACCCAACAACTCGTGTGCATTTCGTGAAAACCCATTAATTAATTTTTAAATTAAGGTACTCACAAAAATAGGCAGTCTAACAAACGGATCGACAGATCTTCACCAAAAGTTTATCATCTGTTCCTCCTAACACAGCTAATAACCCATGTCAATTTCGTCAAAATCCGTTCATAACTTTTTGAGTTATTTTGATGATGGATGTCAAAGAGAATAACCGACAAATAGACAGACATCAGAGAGACAAACCCGACGAAAACATAACCTCCTTGGCGGAGGTAAATATGGCATGTACTGTTTGAAAAATATTCTCCTGAAGATATATTTCTGATATTCTTCTTCCCCTCCGGGGCCACAGAATGGGCCATAAGCAATAAGGCTACATTAGTTATGTCTTCTCATAGTATGTTAGGGGGTGCAGTGCCCTCAAGAGGGCCGTATAGGTTACCTACCTTAGTCTCCTTCGTGCCCACTTTTCTTTCTTTTCACTTTCACACTTTTAATACTGTTACTTTCCTCTGTTTTCCTCTTCTTTCCCGGTTTTCTGGTTCCATGCGCGATAATCCTGTGTGGAAGTACCCTCGTGCATGGGTTCCACGGGTCTGTCGAAATACCATACGTACGTCCCTTCCTGCTTTCCCTGGGTGAGATCGCCTTTGATGTGGCAATGGAGGTTTAAACTGCTCAAAATAACAATATTTATATCAACGTTTATGATAATAACTTGCATGCAACAGGAGCTGCACTGCAGCGTTTGTACTCGGAAACATGCAGCACTTACATCGTACCGTGTAGGGCACGTGCACCCTAGGGGGCAGAGAACAGATATGCGCTTGTGTGGAGCGTTTGTTATGTTGTTGCATGCGAAGTCTAACCACCAAGGACGCATTCGGGTTGTGCAGTTTGCATCTACCCCCAGCTAGAGGCGTCTTCTTGTATACGTTTGCGTGATCAGAAACCTTGCTTCGTGATCACAATGATCTCTGAAAAGCTCAAGAACGGTCACTGATGCTCTAAACAAATCTAAGACGTGATGCTTGTCTTAAAAATGGAACGATGAGCCACAAACAAGGGCCGGTGATGAAGATTGTGGAAAAAGGGCTTTTAATAAACTCTTCATCAAAAGTTTAAGACCACTTGAAAATGTAATAATATAACAACGTCTTAGTGGTGTGCATGCACGGCGCCGTGGCGGAACTGCCTTCCTCCGAAATGAGGGGAGTTGGGGGGGTCTCAGGTCATTTGTTTCTTCCGTCAAATTGGCGCCATAGTTCTTGACCCGAGGGCGACTGCGACTACACTTGCTCATCTGGGGCCAGTGGGCCTATACCCGCAGCACAATCAGTGCATGTGGGTTTCCCAGGTGAGGGTGTGGTCTAAGTTGACTTTACCTTTTACCTTTAATGATAAATAAACTCCATCAACTAGCAATCAGTAATTCCCAAAGGTAAAAGGTGAAAAAGAGGAGAAGTAAGTGCTGGAACAATTTATAAAGAAACGTTTGAACCTGCCCAAAACTCTATTTTACGGAGCAAGGTTAAGTTCCAGAGAAGTCTCATGGGTAAACGGTTGAGAGTCAGAGCCTGAAACTCAAGTCAACGTCGCGTCGAAACCAGTGCACCTGCGTGTTTCGAAGAGGTCAAGCTTCGATGACTTTATTTTGGCTCCCAAAGAAGCACGCTCCTAGTTACCTCCGCCAAGGATGCTAATGTTTTCATCGTGTTTGCCTGTCTATTTGTCTGGTATTCTATTTGTCTGTTATGCTCTTTGTCTGTCACCAAGAACACTGAAAAAGTTGTGGACGGATTTTTACGAAATTCACAGGGATTGTTAGGCATGTTAAAAGTAATAGATAATTTACTTTTGGTGAAATTTCGTTCATATGTCTGTTTGTTTGTCTATCTGCCTATTTTTTTAAAGCCACGACTCGAATAGTAATGGACGGATTTTCATGAAATTTAGATGAATGGTTAGGTATAATGCGAAAGAGTAAATGACCATACTTTTGGGATGATCTGTTCGTTCGCTTGCTTGTCGCTATGTTTGGTTTTATGCTTGTTAGCGCAATAGCTCAAAAAGTTAAGGATGGATCAGTTGTTACAGATGCCAAAAGATGTTACTGATGTCAAAAGACATAAATGATAAAATTTTTGTGATGATCGGTTAGTATGTTTGTGTGTTTGACTTACGTTTTCGCAATGTTTGTTAGCAGCATAACTCAAAAGGTATGAAAGGATCTTTATGTAAATTACAGGAATTGTTACTACTATCAAAAGGCACAAATGATCAGATTTTGGCGTTGATACGAAGAAAATTATGGTTTCAAAACAGATTTGAATTTTCCGTTACCGTTGCCCTGCTTGGCGGAGGTATGCGCTCTCAGAGTGCTCTCTTGTTTATTGTGAAATCGATACGTTGGAAAAGTAGAGGGTTTCTCATATTTTTTTTTACCATAGCTTCAACAATAGTGGCTAAAATACAACGAAAAATGTTTAACAACTAAAAATATAATTTTGAACAATTTCTTTAGTACAGAGCTACTCTTTAAGACCATACGGCTTGCGTTTCACTGAACACGACTAAAACTACTGAAATGACCCATTGTTCACTCAATCTGTCCATATAAGCAATGCTTTGTAAGGATAATCCTACAGCATAAAAAAATGGCAAGTACTTGCATTTCAAATTTTGATACTTTACTTCCCTCTTAAATCATTCACCGTTCAAGCTTAATGTCCTGTATTGGGTAATCACGTTGCAGTCGCAATCACGAAGCAATCTCATCGATCACTATCAAAATTGCCTGAGAAAGTGGTCATAAAATGGGCAAAGACACGTATTAAAGGAACGAATTTTTTTCTTATGCTGGTGTTATTTCCTGAACTTAGCCATTAATCGATAGTATACAATGTTTATATTTACAATTTCAGGACGCAGCGACCGAAATTGCACCGACGTTTCCCACAGGAATAATTATTCATCTTCCGTACGTGGTCGGATACAGGAATTTACGGTTAATTTTTCTAGGTCTAGGTGAACTAAATATCGGGATGGTTTCAACGCGTGCGATAAGACGTAATAAAAATCTAATAATCATTGTTCAGTAATCAGTACCCAAGCTTTTGAGCGCCGAGGAAATTTTATATGGTCTGCAGCTAACCAAGCAATTACTTAGGTGTACCCATTATCCCGTACTGTCTGTTTTGCTATACTACAGTAGCAGTGCTATATGCTTCGGGAAAATAAAGGTTAAGTTTTTTCTTTAATGGATTAATACTCTAGCTCTTTAATGCCACATATGAATTACCTCCTCCGTACAATTAATGAAACTTAATTTCGTACATAAATCAAGGCGAGTTCACACGTCATTCATGTCAACGCGTTCGCTCATCCACTGGTCCGAACGTGTTACTGTGCCCTAGAAGTAGCTAGCAGAAACGTGCACTATTTTTTGAGTTTTGTTTCACTCGAAATCTGAATAGATTTCCGTAACTTGGCTGGTAACACTTGCAGAGAAAATTGATTTGGCCGCTAACATTTTTAAATCTTTTTACGGCGTACACAAAGCTATGGTGACAATGACGCAATAAAACATTCGAATGAGTGAACGCGCTGAGATGAATGACGTGTGAACTCGGCCTCATGTACACCAAACGCACTGAAGTGCTATGCGGTGAACGAATAACGAGATGTACGTGTAGCAAACAATAACAGTGCTGCGTGTACTGCCGGCAGGAGCTTACATCTCCCCAATTTTCATCAGTGGCGCTCTGAAGGTAATCATTTCTTTTATTTTCACCTTACCACTGTACGGTAATTTATTTGTATGGTCCTGGAACTCCAACCTTGCGCTGCTGACAGTATTTCTACAATACACGCCGACGTTAATTTATGATTCAACAATCCAACGCATTGTTTCAGTTAAAACATTTGGCAATATATTTTCCAGTAACCTTTACCTTTACACCTTTATTGTTCTCAATTCAAACATCAAACAGTACAGTGTATCATTCAAGAACACAAAAATAGTTTAAAACTGAAAACTAGCCCACTAAAAATGCATACGCAATTATGGGGCACAGGGCATTCATCAGTCACCATACCTACGTAAACAATAGTCTTTAAATTCCCTCTTAAATAATTGATGACTCATTAGCAGTTTTAATTCATCAGTTAATCGGTTTAAAATGCTAACACACTGGAAAACAGTAGAGTTTCTCCCAATTTCTAGTCGAACAGCTGACAGATTAAATCTGCTACCCCTAGTGTTATACTGGCTAGCTGCTATCAAATTGCTAAAATGAGTATCAAAATAAGGATTTTCCCCAGCTATAGCCATACGTAGAAACCTGAGAAGAAAATAATGATATATATCTCTAAATTTCAATAACTTCAGCTTCAAATACATATCATTGGTAGACATCAAAGGAATGTTGTTGCTATCCCGTTTAACATGTAATATAATTCTAAGTGTTTCGTTCATGATTGTACTAATACGCCTTACGTGATTTTCAGTTGCACCACCCCAGATTATAAGGCCATAAATGACTTGTGAATATA
>LQNS02000211.1:47309841-47320900 GCA_001587735.2 Parhyale hawaiensis
TCCAGCAAATTTTTGAACTCCACAGTTTTGATATCAGTGGCGTTTCGAATATGCCGAGGCATTTTGTTAAACAATCTTGCTCCTCGTACAGCGAAGCTATTAGAATATTTTGTGGCCACGGCTTTTCCACCATCTCTGCTTGGGATGCGCATATCACAAGTCCTTCCAGTTCTTTCCGAGTGTCCGGCGACAATCCGCTCATTCACATTCACAGTGATACGTTCCAGAATTTTCCAAACATGTATGATTGTAAATCGTTAACTGCTTCCTGGTTAAAGATACGTGTACTTTAGCTATTTGAAACTATTTAATTTCGTATTACTGTAGACGTGATATAATTATCAACGGTTCACTAGAAATTATTGCCGCCGGTGCAGTAGCGCAACGAAGTAAAAAAAAAATCAGTATCAGCGCTGGCTCACTGGCAAAGTAAAGAGGTCCCCTCGCCCATGAGAAAAAATTAGGTAGGTATCATGAGTTAGCTACGTCTTGTAAGTGTCTCTAGAGAGATCGGCAACGACTGTATGAGGTATGTCGAACATATCATCTACTTGTATTCCTACACGGGGGGGGGGGTGGCACTGAAATTGGTTTGATCCCGGTCGCTAAGACCCTATCTGGGAAACTGCTGAGAACGTCGACTTTTTCATTTGCCGCATTTCTTTCCTTCTCGTAACATTTTTTCCATCTTACCGCACCCTCAATTTGTCGTGTCTAGAATGAAAAATTTTCACGACATTTTTAATAAAGCGCTATCATTCAATTGAAAGACATTGAAATGTAGTTCACATATTGCTGGAACTATAACATTATTATGTGTCATTCTTGTCATTTCGTTGTGAAGTCTAACGCATTTGCTCTGTCCACCAGCCAGACTGTGCAGACCAGAGCGACGAGGAGCCACAAATGTGCACCCGCACCCTGAGCACCCGACCTCGGGTTATCTGCCCGCGCAGAGTGATGAAATACTGCGGCAACATGCGGCAGTGCTACCATAAAGTACGTATAGAGGGGCAATAGGGTGCTACCATATGGTGAGTAGAGCAGGCAATATGGTGCTACCATAGGGTGCGTAGAGCAGGCAATATGGTGCTACCATAGGGTGCGTAGAGCAGGCAATATGGTGCTACCATAGGGTACGTAAAGCAGGCAATATGGTGACCGCATAGGGTACGTTGTGTGGGCAATATGGTGCTACTACAGCGTACGTAGTTCTTCGCCTACAAGCTAGTCCCATCCATCGACTACGGCGGGGAAACCCTTAATATAATAATAAGCTAGTCCCATCCCCAAATACAAGATAATTTCCATTCCGACAAAATTGTTTGGTACGTTGCTGGTGTGGAGTATTGGCTCTGACACGCAGAAAGTGCAGGATTGAGACTGTTGCCAGCAGGCGAGTTCCTGCGCTCGGCTCGTTGAGTCTGCATCGGCGCCCGGATGCTACTGAGTGGGTACTGACCTTAACTAGAAGTTGGGATGGCTGGGTCACGGGTCGTTGTAATAAGAGCTTTTCGACACAGGCACCATAACTCCTGACGTTCTGTAGTCGACTGCAGCCGTACCCTCTTATGAGGCTGTTAGCCTATATCTGCAGCACGAACCAGTGCTTTTAGGTTTCACAGTTTGGATGTGGGGTCAATTTACTTTTCATACGAAGTACTGCATCACAACAACAAGAAGCTGAAGGTTGAAGTTGTGCTAACATATGATCTGAGCTACTGTACTAGTCGTCTGTGGCAGTGTTAAACCTAACGAACCTTAATATTTGGCTACAAAAATTAATTTTCTAGCGTTCGCATTGTGATGGGAAACAAGACTGCTTCGATGGCACTGACGAAGATCCGGAAATCTGTGGCACCACCCCTGCTCCTACTCCCCCTCCTACGCCCCCTCCGCCCGTTGTTTTGCCCACTCCGTCCCCCGACGTGGAGTTCCCTGAGGATGAGACCCCCAACGACAGCTGTAGGCCACCTTCCTGTCGGTGCCCCCAGGCAGGGCTGGAGCATGTGTGTCTACCCTGCAATGAACTAGACGACGTTACAGAAACCTGCCTTAAGCTCAGTGAGTTCCCTTGCACTATGAGTATAGTAATTACCTCCGCCAAGAAAGTAATGTTTTCGTTGTGTTTGTCTGTGTCTGTCACCAAGATAACTCAAAAAGATATCAACCGATTTGGATGAAATTTACAGGGATTGTTTGGTATGTTGAGAGGAACAGAGGATTAACTTTTGGTGAAGATATGTCCATCCGTTTGTTTGTTTGTCTACCTCATTTTTCTCAATGCCATAGCTCAAAAAGTTATGGATGGATTTTGATGAAATTAACATGAGTTGTTAGGTATTTAACAAACAGTAGATGACCAAATTTTGGTAATGATCAGTTCGTTCGTTTGTCACTGTTTTCAATTTTATGCTTGTTAGCACAATAACTCAAAAAATAAATAATGGATCTTTATGAAATATATAGGGGTTATTAGTAATGTTGAAAGACATAAATGATTCAATTTTGGTGCAAATCGGTTTGTTCGTTTGTATGTTTGACTCATGTTTGTTATAACGTTTGTTAGGAATATAACTCATAAAGTTATGAACGGATCTTCAAGAAAATTGCACAAGTTATTGTTACTATTAAAAGGCACAAATGATTAGATTTTGGAGTTTATACAAAGAAAATTATAGTTTCAGAGTCAATTTGAATTTTTTGCTACCGTTGTCTCGCTTGGCGGACGTATGGGATCTCAGAGTGCTTTAGTAATTAATGGTGTTTGCATAGTATAAATTAAACCTAATAGTTTGGCTTTGTTATTAGGGTGACAAAATAACATAATTGTAACGTCGCTATGTTGATAGATGCCCTTCTGCCATTTTTCATGGTAAGGACTGGCAGCTATGATATTTGTGACCTAAACATCTTTCTTTTAGAAAACTAGCTCGTATTATCAGCGGGCCGTTGAAGCTCTACGATCCTCCCACTTAGGAAATTTTGAATAATTAAAGGAGCGCAGAGCGATTGATCGCAAAGAGAGAAAAAAATGAGATAAAGGAACTGCAAGTCTCCTAAAAAGCCTAAAACAGGCCACCTGCAAGAATTAGACGAGAATGTTCCGATGGAAACTCTCAATTTAAGCGAAACGTGAACCTGTCAAGGACAGCTCATAGTTTGGCTGATTGCTCTGCCATGTAAAGCTGCATAGCCAGCCTGCACACGATTGCATGACCTGTACCAGCAGAACTTTTTGAGTTATCCTGCGAACAAATGTTATGACAAACATGTGTCAAACATACAAACGAATAACCCGATCTGCACCAAAAGTTGATTATTTATGTCTTTTAACATTGCTCATAACACTATTAATTTCATAAAGATCCATTCATTATTTTTTGAGTTATTGTGCTAACAAGCATAGAATTAAAAACAGCGACAAACAAATAAACTAACGATTCATTACCAAAATTTGATCATTTACTCCTTGTTATACGCCTAACCACTCATGTTAATTTCATAAAAATCCATCTATAACTTTTTGAGTTATGGCATTTAGAAAAATGAGGCAGACTAACAAACAAACAAACGGATGGACATGTCTTTACGAAAAGTTAATCATACCGAGCAATCTCTGTAAATTTCATCTAAACTGGTAAATAACTTTTTGAGTAGATGATCTTGGTGACAGACAGAGAGACAGACAAACACTACGAAAACATAACCTCCTTGGCGGAGGTAATTAGAAGAACGACGGGAGTTGAAATTACTAACATGTTATCAAAATAATGCGATACCGTTTACTTTCAAACTTTCATAATGATCCCAAACATTTCTGATTGAAAAAATGCAGTAAATTTACTGAAGCTAAACTATGCTAGCAGAGATTTTCTTATAGTAGAATTTATAAATACGGATGTGTTGTCAGTCAGGGTCTTGTTTGACCCATGCGCCGAGTCCTAAACTTTAATGAAACACATTATTTCCTTAAACTTCCAATTATTGAGCCCTGAATCTGATGGATGGTAATTTCGAATTCAGATAGAAGCATCAAACAGAACTGAAACTGCTCATATTGCTTTACTTTATGTAACATTTTAAAGAACTAAAACAGCGGAGTCGGTCAAATCGACAACGTTCTGGCGATAATCATACATTCGTAAGATACGGTAATGACATAGAATAACCATGACCAATTTCTTAAATACGAATGATTTTTTTGACAAATATTTGTTTATAGCTAGTAACTAAGAAAATTTTATCTAACATTTTAACCAGTTCGCTTTTATGTGAGGCTCTTAATTTACAACGTCACGATCTCCCTAGTAAGGGTGACAGCTTTGGACGGTAAGTAGCTAATGCCAGGACTTTTGCTAGAGCTTAGGCCTTTTCTTCCCCGGATCCATTTCCTACCGTGAACCAGTGGCGCTTATAGGATTAGAACCCGGGACCTGCTGATCCAGAGGCGGGAACTTCACCATTACACCACGGTGTACTTTTAAAACACATTTTTGAGTGAGCAGCACGGTTCCACGATAGTCTTTTGCTCTTCGTTTATATATTTTTTAAGCTCTGAATGTCTTATTGCGCCCTTGTAAGCACACCTGCGTGTACTCTAACAGATTTGCTTAAAATCAGGTTGTCAAGTTCTCAAGTCATATTGGTCAGCAGATGCTGCACGGAAGTCTCTTTAAACTTGTAAAGAATTAGAACTCAGAAATTTGCTCAATTTTTTCCTGGTCAAAGGGACACACGCGCCGCATTTGGGCGCAGCGATCCATAAAACTGGGGGCGGTTGAAAGATTAGCGCGTGAAGCGGCCTTTTGTCGGTCACTACCCTAATTGCTTCGTACGACTCGCTGGTGCAAAGCGGGGCTACATTGGTGATAGTGCGAGGCGATCAGTGTTTGCCCGTGTCTGTAAAACTCTCATCGTCGTGAAGGTTGTGCTATGCTGTGGGTTGTGGGTTTCCATGAGAACTCCAGCTATTGCATTGCAGAAATAGTAAAGCGTCAAGACATAATACAAATATGAATGACTATAGAACATTGAATCCGAGTTATATTGCTGATACAGTACTTGCTACGACGCCTACTGTCATATTTTCTTTTTAGTGCTATATAAACTTCTCCATGTTCCATATTCTCCCATAATTAGACTACACAAACTAGCGTCAATATCACGTCTCCGTAAGACTCGAGCTCAACCTTCTTCTGTGGTCCATTCTATTTTTTTCGTTGAGCCAGTAACGTAAATAACTATCAGTGGCTTGCTTACTGCCTGGCTATACTTTCAAAGGGTATAAAATTTTATGACTGTTGTTTTTCGGGACTGGGACGGGACTTCTTCATAGGTAATACGTTGTAGACTAACATCTGTCTTGCATTTGGACGTAGTTGTTCCTATATTAACAAACCGCAACAGTAAAAATTCAAGAAGTTGTTTCTTTTTGTATAGTGTAGAACCTCCCACAGCCACGCCTCTTACCTTAGGCTCCTTCTGTTGCAGACGCGTCAGAAGTGTGTTCCGTCAGGGTGGTGGAGGACGTTACAGTTGACATTCTCTCCTGCGGTTACAGCAGCCTCGTGTACGTAATAAACTAATACATCTTTTAAATCACTTCGGTCTGATATGTATGACAAGTATGATAGATGTGACATTATTTGAAAATAAAGTTTAACCATGTTGAGTAGGGTAATGAATCATTTAATGGGGCCTTAAGGAATGAATATAACATATTTCTACAAATATCAGGACAAACATAACTATATTTAATACATTAGAGCAATCTAATAAACAATAACAAAAATTGAACAGTGCTAAATAAGAGAACGATCGTCTCTAAAACATTGTCACATTTACCCCGGTCATCTGGCAACATTCAATTTCGTGTACATGACTTCTAGAACTGCCACGCTTACGATTACACCATTCTAGAAACATGGCACCTCATGTGAAAGTTATTCCTGAGCTGCGGGAAGAAATTGTTAAGCTCAGGTCCTCAGGAATGACTCTTTCGGCCATATCAAGAGAGGTAAACCGATCCAAGAGCGTTGTTTCTCGTGCTTTGAAGCTCTATGATGAAAAGAAGCAGCTGGAATCACCGGTATCTGCAGGCCGCCCTCGAAAAACCACCTTACGAGTTGATAGGATTATGAAACGCTATGCCCAGAAGGATCCTTTCGAAACTGCAGCGGGAATTTCCAGAAAGCTGAAGGTCAATAACAACGTGGAAGTGTCTCGCTATACTGTTTCTCGTCGCCTCGATGCATGTGGGTTAAAGGCACGCAGTCCTGCCACTAAACCACTTATCAGTTAGAAGAATAAGAAAGCAAGACTTGAATATGCGGAAAAGCACATCGTTTGGAGTGATTAAGATTGGGAAAAAGTGCATTTTAGCGACGAAAGTAAATTTAATTTGATTGGATCTGATGGCAGACGGTATGTTAGACGTACAACAGGTGACAAGCTGAACCCGAAATGTGTCAAAACATCTGTAAAGCATGGGGAGATAGCGTAATGGTGTGGGACATGTTTTCATTTCAAGGAGTTGGACCGTTGGTGGCCATAAAAGAAACTGCCAATGCTAATGTGAATCTCAATCTTGTACTGCAATATATTATCCCATATCTACGATCATCACCTAACCAGCCAGTAATTTTTATGCAGAACAATGCCCCGTGCCATACTGCAATGAAAGTGAAGGAATATTTTGCGGAAGAGAATATCGAAGTCATGCAGTGGCGTGCTCAAAGCCCGGACCTTAATCCTATTGAAAATTTATGGAAAATTATAGGTGACAATGTAAGAGAACGACAACCATCAACAGTATAGGATCTGTGGACTAAAATTGAGGATCAATGGAAAAGAATAACTCCAGAGTTTTGTAAGAAACCTGTGATGTCGTGTAATCGTCGCTGTGCTAAAGTTTTTGAAAATAGAGGTTTTAGTACTCTATGCTAATTGTTCTAAACCTAAAATTGACCATTGTTCTATGTGATTTGTTTGAAAAATTGTATTTAGAGACGATCGTTCTCTTATTTTACACTGTTCAATTTTTCTTATTGTTTGTTAGATTGCTCTAATGTATCAAAGATAGTTATGTTTGTCCTGATATTTTGTAGAAATGTATTAAATACATTCCTTAGGGCCCCATCAAAAGATTCGTTAACCTACTCTACATGGTTAACCTTTATTTTCAAAAAATGAAAATTGTTCTCTTATTTTGCCCGCTAGTGTATATGCTGTACGAGGCAAACATGAAGCAGGTACGATATGTTTGATGTGAGTGATGAATTTAACATAGATTGTGTTATTATTTCGACTACAAGACTTTTGTCTACGATATATATTCAGTTAATCAATGATATAGATAATATTCAATGTACCTCATGTTGAATAAGGATGCCACATTGTCTGTAACTATAGTATTTTAGTAAGCTAATGTCTAAAAGTACAACTTATGTTTTATGTATCTTACTTTTTGCAGGGATTTTGGAATGTTCGAGAGACGTCCAGGGTAAGTACAGCCTGAAAAATGCGCCATGGTTTAATATACAATCCTCTTTTCTGTTACGGGGAACAAGTAAAATTAGTGCTACGCCTCGTACTAAAAGCATAATTTTGTTACCCGTCTGTGGATGACTCAAACTAACTAATTGCTCTGTCTCTGCGACCAGTATTTAGCCTGATTAAAAATTACGTTGTCCAGTGTAACTGCCATAGAATTACTCCTTTGCCACAACGTTAAAACTTTCCGAAGGAGATTTGTTTTGATCCAAGATTTTATTACGGGTATTTTCTTTTCATTCTACTCGAATTTACTACTCTAATACTTGCGTATTTGTTCGATCAAGTAGATAGCTGGTCGCACCATTGTAGTACGGTAGTCTTTAGTATAGTAATCCCTTGTTAACTGTATCTTATACGAGTTTCACCGGTGCGTTCGGTTCTTTCACTCGTAGTTTGTAGTTTTTCTCATTGATTAAAGGAGATTGAATATAAACAGTACATTATCATATTATTGATTTCAAAATAAATAAGGATACACAAATTGCTCATCTCTCACCATCCTTATATGTACACTTAGCAACCTAGTTAAATTTCAAATTGCATTCATAGTGCCACCAATTTGTTCGCAAAATTCCTGACAGGTCTTGTGCTGCTCCGCGACCATGATAACTGCGCTCGAAAAAATTATGTACCACAAAAGGACGATTTCTGTATTATAGAGTTGCTTGTGTTTTATCTACCATACTACTAGTTTTCACCCGCGAACAGAGTTAGAGAGGTGACAATGTTTTCGTTGAAGATTAAATTATATATATATTTGTTTATACATATAGTTATTCATATTATATATGTATATACTGTATATTTGTATATGTTGTACTGTATATTTGTCTGTCCATCCAATAAGTGGTCGAAGTAGTTGAGCAATCTTCATATTTGTAGGGAGTTTGGTGGGTTGACCTAGATGTGACCCATGCCAAAACACTAGACCTAGCTGGCCATAAAAAAACAACGGCGTTGAATTTTCTCCACCGCTGCGAACTTGGCTCTACCGCTGCAGATAGTCTGGAGAATGGGGCGTCCTATTTTTTCCTATGTTATTATTGAAGAGCTAATCCATGGAATGAATGAGGCTGTGCTTTAGCCTCGTTCATCGGAAATGACTTTTGTTGAATTTACCCCCTACCGCGGTTGATGGTCTCACGCCACCGAGGTGTTCTAGTGATAACCTACGTTACTTAACGACAACTTCTACTATTCTTTGTAGTATTTAACCTATAAACTCCTAAAGTGGATTTTATTTTTCGTATGAACAAAACTATCGACAGCGTCCAGAAAATGCACACTATGAGTCAATGGGTAACTATCTCCACAACTACTTGTAGATTATTTGTACTGACAGTACCTGAATAAATATAGGACAGATTGTTTTGTGTTTAATGGGCTGATTATCTTACAGATTTTACCCATTGGGTGAAATTAGTTCAGGGATTATTATTTTTAGAAAGCTGGCGATCTTCTTATAAGTCATTGCGATAGCAAAGGTCCAGAACTGATTAGAATAACAAAAAGAGTAATCAAAAACGTATAAACTAATAATTTAGTAGCAGTTCGGTCCAGTTTTCTATTGAATGGAGGCCGCTGCCCATCCGTATGTCGCTGCACGCCAGCATCCTCAAGATAATTCATGGCTTATTTTCTAAAAATTTTGGAGTCCTCATGAGAGATCTCGAATTATCCTTCACATCTTGTTGCTTTAGCTTATTGCTGGATTTTTGTTGAAACGCTTTGATATCCGTAATGTCTATTCGCTTGTACAGGAAAAAACTATAGCTATTTTATTATTATGCCATCGGTTTACTCGCAATGTTTATAACCAAATTTGTTTGGTTGTTAGGAATCTATGATAAGATAGAAATAGCTTCTTCATTCGCTCATAGCCCTGCTCTCTACGTGTCATTGGTGATGGACAGTTCCTTTAAAAGCTGTGTTGATTTTTCTATCACCAGACAATGCATTACAAACAATAAGGTGCCGGTGCTGACTGTGGTGCTGGCAAACTGCTGGGGCTCCGCATCGCTGTCACTCAGGTCAGTTATTAAACGGTGCCTTTTTGGCCGTAGTCATTAGCCAAATAAATTAGCTTTTGCTTCCTTGCTATTTACTTTATATTTGGTCAAACTAAAAGAAAATTCAAAACGAGTAAGTGTGGTCAGTGTGTCCTACTTGCAAAGAGTAAAACCATGACTGAAAAAGTGTTGAAGTTAACAAAGTATTATTGAGTTGGGCAGCCAACAGCGAGTTATTTCCAGCTGAAGCTTTAGCTGATTTATCTGATACTTTTAGCAAGCTGAAATCCAGCAAGTTTCTGAACTTCATAGCGGCAGTGCTCTAGTGGTGTGTCGAAAATGACAGAGCACTTTGTTGAACAGCTCCGCGGCCCTCAAGGTGGAGCTGTTAGAAGGTTTCCTAGCAACTGCGCTTCTCTGATCCGAACTCGCATTTCGCAAGAGCGACCAGTTGTTCTGAGAATCTAGAAACTCGATCAATATAAAATATATGTGATCGGAAATCTCTCATGTTGTTTGTGGAATGAGTACATGTGAGAGTCGGTAAACTTTGTGATGGGTTTAAAAAATCGCTCCTCTGGACAGCATCGAAAGGCTTAAGGTTGTTTGCTTGCTTGACAGCAAAAGAGGTTAGCAGTATTTCATCCTAAGCAGTACCAGATGAATCCAGAGTGCGAGCCGTACGTGCGTCTGCTTTTTCTTAAGAGAGCCTCTCATTACGAACAAGTTCGAAGTAACCATTGTCTTCAGTTATTCTTTCCGAAGGCTGTAGCTCAACCCACGTGGTCCTCAAAAACGGCCTGGTCTCACCCCAAGGTCTCTTAAAAGTACATTATTCTTTAATTCTTGTGGCGTAGATATTTAAATAATTATTGAAGGGGGCGACTGAAAAAAATAATTTGATAGATTTAAACCATACAGATGAACAAATCAGTCACCAGTAATTAGATAAGCATTGGTTAACTCATGTAGAATGGCAAGTTAGTTTACTATTCGGAGATATTCAGACCGCTGTATTGATCTTTTATGGGATAGACCTTTTGTCAAGTCAAATAGGGTGGAAATTAAGACCATATTGCAGATGGAGAGCGCAAGCGGTTCCCATTGTATAAAAGCATACTATTCCTTAATGAAGTTAGTCTCCCTTGTGTCCATTGTAATTATTATTATTAAAAAAAGATGTTACTGGTCATTTAACAAACCTCATTAATAATAATAATAATAATAATCTTTATTAAGTACTCATAGACATTACAAAATTGGAATGAAATATGGTACACAAGAGAATGTTTCTTATTTCCAGGTTACACACAGAGCATGTCGCAGTGATCTTACATATTAGACATCATTACGCCCCATTGCTTGGCCTCCGTAAGGCAACAGGAGGCGCTGCCATCGTATATACATATTAGACCGTTTGTAGCCAGGGCCATTACGGATGGCTTTTATTAGTGAGTTGTTGGAGTTTTCAATCCTGTTTTTTAGGCTCCATG
>LQNS02000211.1:47340195-47352158 GCA_001587735.2 Parhyale hawaiensis
CTCTGACCTGTCCTCCTGTCATGGAGAAGCCTCGGCTATGCGAGTCTAAGTGCTACCGACAGAGGTACTCTGCTACGCTTCACCACTGCAAAAGTGTTCATTGGAACATTCAATCTATTAACATGATCGTTCTATTCTGTCTAATAATACACCTTGGTTGGCTTTTTGGTATATCTCGCAGTCCTGATCCAAAGTCTCAGAAAAAATCATGATATATCAGCTGCATGGCAAGAAGGCCATCGGCAACCCACCACTAAAAATTGAAGATTTTTAAGACTTCTGAAGTTGGGCTAGATAGTTTATTTCTAAAATTAATAGTTTCGTATTTATAAACTTTATATGACAGATAAAATGATGTTTTTGAAAGCAATCGCAGTTATGCCAAAGAATTTGTCACTTCATACTCAAAATATTTATTTTTAATTCAATGTTGAGCTGGAAAGTGGATATTAATTTTGCACTAGCTTAAGGCTAGCAATAGGAGAATAGGAGTCGGTCGGGTAATCAGGTCTGATCAATGGGGCTCGAATATTGTGTTCAGTTTCTGTATTTCAGGTGTAGCTTGACCCGCATATTAAGTTGTCTGTCTGGTGAAAACACTGTGCTGCCCTGTTGTTTAATAATTCTATGCAGTGCGCCTGCAACAGTGATAGTTAATGACAGTTCATTAATTCTCTGCAATGCGCCTGCAACACTGACAGTCAATGACAGTTTATTAATTCTATGCAGTGCGCCTGCAACACTGACAGTCAATGACAGTTTATTAATTCTATACAGAGCGCCTGCAACACTGACAGTTAATGAACTGCGATCGGACACCATGCTAGGGAATATATAATTTCCAGCTACATGGCACTCGCATATGCTGCGTTTACCGTATAAAAGATGAAATGCATACTTTACTTCAATAAAGGTTAAAAATTTACCCATACGTAGCCACTCCAGTTTGTCTAAGAAGAAAAAATTCATTGTCGAATTTCTATCTTACACCAATGCAACTGTTTCTGCAGAAAAATTGGAATATTTTTGTTGGTTCTAATATACAGTAGCACAAACCATTGCCTTGTTAAAACCCTATTTCGTAAACTATAAAATTTTTTTTTAATGCTGATTGTCAATCATTGTTCCTCGATGTCGCTTCTCTTCTAGATCTTTGTGAGGTAACAGCAATGCTGTTTTTGCTAGTTCGTCAACTTGTTCCTGATTCCTGATTCAACTTTTCTCTTCATGCATGGTGTATTCTTTATGCAACTGGACCCCATAACTAGTATATTAATGTCGTTTACTACTATGTACAGTATTTGAAGGCATTTTTATGAGCTTAGTGTGTCCTTAGTGTAAAGTATAATTATTATTCTACATACATAGATGATCCATTTGAACTAGTTTTGGTAGCAACGAAACGAAGTATGGAAGCTTAAAAGATATGACAATACGATATTGTTTTGATTTGTTTATTTAAATGAAGAGATACAATAATAGTTTTCAGTAATTGGAAACTTTTATATCATGGAAACATACACAAAGCAGAAAGTGCGAGCGTATCACTTTTATTTTGTACCGTAATAACTTACCTAAGTATTTCCACACTATAGAGCACAATACATAAGCACCAACGATTAGTGAAAAAATTGGAAGTCCATGGCATTCGGGGAGACTATTTACGCTGGATCTGAGCATGGCTTACTGGTCGGCAACAGCAAATGAAGCTTGACGGCGAGACAAGCGACTGGACGCAGGTATCATCTGGGTTCCACAAGATAGCGTGCTTGGCACACTTCTGTTCATAATTTACATTAATGATTTCGATCATAATATCCGTAGTATGATCAGTAAATTGGCGGATGATACTAAACTATGCCATCCTGTAAGGAAAAAAACTGAGCACCAGCAAGACCTGGACCATCTCGTGTGATGGAGCACAACGTGGTAGATGAACTTTAATGTCGACAAATATTCAGTAATTCGCGTGAGGTCGGAGACCCCTCAACCCAATTGAAACTGAACGGGACAGAATTAGCAGCTGTCACCTAACAACTTGAATGGGGAATAACTATTACAAACAAATTAGTTTACAACACAGTCAGCAAGTTGATAAAAGTGTGAAAATGGCTAGCAGAGTACTGGAATTCAAGACCAGGCATTTCGTATATAAATCAAAGGACATCATCATTCCATTGTACAAGGCGCTAGTGCACCTACACTTAGAATTTGCTGTTCAATTTTAGTCGCCGCGTATGTGCAAAAATATCGATACCATGGAAAAAATTCAACACAGAGCTACAAAATTGATACCTCAGCTGCGAAACAAGCCATTCGAATGTCGCCTACAAGAACTGGGCATGATCTCTCTCGAGCAAGGACGACTCAGGGGGCAACTAATAGAAGCTTTAAAGTATTTGACTGTCTGCAGCGACGTACCTACAGCAGGACTTTTTGAAAGAGACTATAATGATCGCTTGCGAAACAATGGCAAAAAACTCAAGCATAGAGCCCGAAGAACAGCTTTAAGCCAGCAGTTCTGTCCTTATTTCATAGTGAACATTTGGAATAGACTCCCTTCTGATGTTGTCGGTGCGGAGACGGTCAACGCGTTTAAAAATCGACTTGACAAACATTGGAGAAGACATCCTCCGCAACTAAGACTACGTCCTCCACCAGGAGTAACAAAGTTTTGAGCTCCGCAGATCAGCGTATATGAAGTACACTTGCGTGCATTTATGATAAACTCGTGGCTGAGAGCTTCCTTTTCGCTCCTTTTCTTCTTTACTCTGTTATCTATATGAAGCTAACATAATGGCAAAGCTCATAGAGGGCTGGGGCGTAAGTTCCAGTGCCTCTGTGGGAATGGGCCGGTTGGTCTGCTACTGCCACCTATCAGTACTATATAATAATTCACGTCATGTTTTTATTTATTTATTTATTTATTTATTTATCAATATATTTATATCTTTCCTGTCACGCTCTACGGGAATAAGATAGGAGAAATTTCAGGAGCCGAAGACAGTATCTTGGATACGGGGGTCGCACTTGGGCGCTCCATGCAGAATGCTGAATTTTCATTAAAGAAGCCTCTGAACAGTAATAAGCACAGGAGACAGAGGGGGCTTTCCTGGGGTGCTAATTCTCTACCGTCATTTATAATGACGGCCCGGGCCACTAGTCTAGTCTAATAATTTAAACTTCATGAAGAAAAAGCAGGGTTAATATTCGGGCTCATAATACGCGCAAATATAAACGTAATATTTTCAATGTTAGATCAACAATCTGTTAGAATATTTGAAAACTAACAATTTTTACTCATAGTGGCTATAGCGAGAATTTTTCCTCCTTTCAGACTAAACTTCAAGAAACTCTCAGCCCCAACCATCTCTCTAGTTGCGGGTGTATTTCTATTCTGTGTTTTGCAAGAGAATATTGCACTGTGTAGTATATGTATGCATTGATAGCTCACTTTCTTTTTGTGGCTGAACATTGAAGTGTTGGAAGTCCAGAGAGATTGCATTAGTTGGCCTCGTATGTTATTGAACTTAAATTAATTTACAGATGAAAATTTTTCACTTTCCGAAAATCTGCAAAGCAATCATTAGATACCGTTATTTCGTCAGACAACCAATAGTGCCTTTTATTTGTCTGTGCCTTATCTATAGTGAGAACAGTTGTGGCATGATAAAGTAAGCTATAATAAGTAAGTAGCTGCTACAAAATTCTAAATGCATTTGTCGTTTACAGTGATATAAACATACATTGTGTTACAGCATGAAGGCTCAAGAAATTTATTACGTAGTGACTATAGTAGATCAAATTCTTCTCTTAGAATTTTTTTTTTTTGTTCATGAGAATTTAAATTCAAAACCCGCTGAGGGCTAATGTCGTAATCTGACGCGTTTTACAGAAATCTCTCATGTAATTCTTTGATTTAACGCAGAGAAATTTCTGAACTCAATTGTATGGAGGTGATATTAGTGAAAAAACTTGACAGGCACAAGTCTTTGAAAGAATATTCTGAGGTTGCCCTAATATCGTAGCGCAATAGAATGCAACAGAAGGTAACAGTAGTCAATAGTATGCAATAGTAGCAGTAAATTTGCTCTACCCGAATATACGGTTGATATTAAACTTGATCTGCTTCAACACGGTTTCTCGGCACTCAAATGCTGTAACAGGAAATACCGTGTTCGAAAACACACTTGGCAGAAACACAAGGCACATATCATGGCCGCACCAGACACACCACGACAAATGGGTCGCTATGGATTCGCAGATTCCCTATAGAAACAATGCTCTGAGTTGCACTGCCTGTCACCAAGACAGAACCGGTTTCGCTTCACTACAACAGGCTGAAAATATGATGACGAAATCGTGGATCAGTAGCAGAAGATAATATTTGTAACCGTTGCTGATTAGAAATCCTAAAGAAGTAAGGTAATACTGTTATATTATGTACGTTAGTTAGAGTGTCGAGATCCGCGCCAACGGCATTTCATGGGAAAAAAAAGAGCTTTTACTGTGTTGAGAGATTATCCCGGAACCATTCATAGTAATAGCAATTTAAGACAATACAAGAAGCACAATACCAAAATCATTAAGACTAGCGGGAAAAATAAAGAAAACTGGATGCGGAAAATATGTCTTGAACGCCTGCATAGCCATTTCCCTCAGCGCTTGGGACTCGCCCTAACAATTGATGGACGAACGTACATGACCTATCCAACCTCACCTAACCATATTATGCATGAGTCAGCATGACCCATCCAATGCTAGTAATTTCTGATGCACATTACTATCTTATAAAATAATACGCATGATATTGTAAAGCCAATGATACGATACACCACTTAGAGAAATATAAAAAGGAGAACCAAGCTACATATATAAAACATGTCTACCGATTAAAAGCAAACGTTTCGGATTAAAATAAATCCATCTTCAGTGCTGAAATATCAAGAGAAAACATCAAATATAAATTCTGAAAATCAAACCTAGAAAACGAAGCGTTATAAATTTCTCACCTACCTACCTACCTATAGAGCCTAAGCAACAGTTAAAATGGAAGATAAACAAACCTAACTAAGTATTTTTAAGGACACAGCAGACTGACAGTTGTTAAGATTTGGTTTGTCCGTATGAAT
This sequence comes from Parhyale hawaiensis, assembly GCA_001587735.2. NCBI lineage: Eukaryota > Metazoa > Arthropoda > Malacostraca > Amphipoda > Hyalidae > Parhyale > Parhyale hawaiensis. The sequence goes on from LQNS02000211.1 coordinate 47,345,328, forward strand.
AAAAATAGATTCTAATAGCCTAAGATCTTGCACGTCGTTTTTACTTCGTATTACAGAAAAATTATTGCACTTAACTGGATGATTTTCATTTCAACTATGGCAATGGATGGCTGAATTTGTAGGTGCGGTTAATTGTTGCCCTGTGCGATGCGATATGGCCCGATGTTGAGCTACCCGAACGTATAGCTGTACGGAAGTACTGCCCACGTACTACAGCTGGCAGCTGTCACAAATTTACCTGTAGACAACATTAGAGCGAATGAAAGCATCAACAGGGTCGCAGCGTTTGAAGAAGGTACCGATTGTTGCCATAAAACGAACGTGAAATACGGTATGCTCTGTTCAGTAGAGTAGAAATGATGGTAGTTTTGTACTTGTATGAAATATTGCTGAAGAAGTTTGTACCAAGTCCTGAGAACGTTGGTTTACGAAACACTGAGGTTAAAAAATTATTTTCACTTCGAATCACCAGCACATCCAAAAATGAAAGACCATTATCTCGCTCTGTTTCATTTGTAAATTTCATCTGTTCATGAATAGAAAAAATTTACAATCTGTTCATGAACAGACGAAATTTACAATTGAAACAGAGCGAGATAATGGTCTTTCATTTTTGGATGTGCTGGTGATTCGAAGTGAAAATAATTTTTAAACCTCAGTGTTTCGTAAACCAACGTTCTCAGGACTTGGTACAAACTTCTTCAGTAATTTTTCATACAAGTACAAAACTACCATCATTTCTACTTTACTGAACAGAGCATACCGTATTTCATGTTCGTTTTACTATTTGCACCAGGAAATAGAATTTCTTAGGAAACATTTTATTAACAATTACTATCCATCAAAGTTGTTCAATACCATAGTAAGAAAATTCCTTGATAGAAAACGAACCTCTGTGTTACCTATAGCGACGGTTGAAAGAGAAAAGTTTTACCTACAATTGCCTTACATAGGATCTCAAAGTCGAAACCTCGAGCGGGACATTACTAGACTGCTGAATAGATTCTATCCACAGATCTCTCCAAAATATTACTATCGCAATATGGCAACAATCGGTACTTTCTTCAAACGTTGCGACCCTGTTGATGCTTTCATTCGCTCTAATGTTGTCTACAGGTATACTTGTGACAGCTGCCAGCTGTCGTACGTGGGCAGTACTTCCGTACAGCTATACGTTCGGGTAGCTCAACATCGGGCCATATCGCATCGCACAGGGCAACAATTAACCGCACCTACAAATTCAGCCATCCGTTGCCATAGTTTAAATGAAAATCATCCAATTAAGTGCAATAATTTTTCTGTAATACGAAGTACAAACGACGTGCAAGATCTTAGGCTATTAGAATATTTTTATTCATACGGACAAACCCAATCTTAACAACTGTCAGTCTGCTGTGCCCTTAAAAATACTTAGTTAGGTTAGTTTATCTTCCATTTTAACTGTTGCTTAGGCTCTATAGGTAGGTAGGTAAGAAATTTATAACGCTTTGTTTTCTAGGTTTGATTTTCAGAATTTATATATGATGTTTTCTTTTGATATTTCAGCACTGAAGATGGATTTATCTTAATCCGAAACGTTTGCTTTTAATCAGTAGACTTGTTTCATGTATATAGCTTGGTGCTCCTTTTTATATTATGATTGAGATTCCCTAGAAATCAATCAATAACTTTGAAACCACTTAGAGAATATTACAAATGATCACCTTTATTATATGAGCGGGCTTCGGCACTATTTTGTCCTCTTCTATTTACGACACATTTCAAAGAATATTCATAAGACGCTAGACTTAGAGCGTGTTCGATTGGGTGCTAAAATTAAGTCTTTGAGGCTTGTCTTGTGCGAAACTTCACGCAGGTGCGCTGGCTTCGACCTGCTAAATAGAGTTTCAGGCACTGAAAGTTAGTCGGTTACGCAGCCAGCTTACAGAAACTCAATCTTACTCCGTAAAATGGAGTTTTCAGCAGGTGCAACATAACCGTTTTGCTTCTAAAACTTGCAGCGCGATTCAGAGTGACAAAGCCAAAATTTCTGGCTGAAGTTTAGTCCAAGCCAAGCCTCGAAGCCTTAATACTGACGCCCCATCCAACAGGCCCTTGCATTATAAAACTTAAGAAGCACGAGTTGGCAACAGCGATGTCCCGGTACTATCGGCGTCGGACCTAAAAAAAATAAATAAAAATGAAATATAATTGTCGGTATCATACACTTTTTCACTAGACAGTACATCTTATTTAGAACGTTCATACGCAGCTCCATTTTATGCTGCGATGCTTGTCAGATCGCCGATCTCGCTGTATCTGTTGACAGTAGAGTCAAGTACATCACAAATTTGGATCGATCGCCGTCAGGGTCGCCTGTCACAGTTCAGGGCGAAGCAGAGCGATGGAAACGTTCCTTACCGACGACAGCCAACCAACCATTTCCATGCAGGGAAATAAGTGAGTCCGCTGAGGGCTGCGGCATAATCGTGTTTGAGATACAGATCCAGTATAAGAGATCTTTATCGAATTATTACGATTATAATACATAGTATAAAAAATAAAATCACATAATAGGAAACAATGTTATTGTTATGATACGCCGTGAATGATTTGTTCTATCCAACTCTTGTAAGGATGGATGGCTGCGTAGATGGTGAATGGCAAACCGCATCCGTTTGGGACCTGCGCGGACACAATGCCAGACACGGCCCACCGCTCCTCCGCGTCCGAATTTAAATTCTGCATGAAGGGTCCACCGGACGAGCCTGGTGGGAGATGTCGCTCCGAGTCTGTGGAAATAAATGTGCAAATTTCGACAAGTTATCTCAACACCGTTGTATTTCAGTGTCTCGCGAATCATACTAGATATCTAAAATGCAGCAGGTTTTAATCTTGCGGGAGATGCAAGTCTGAATCCTTAACTGAAATCCGAAAACTCAAAGCACCTGTAGTACCAAAATCCAAATGAGCGTAAAGTGTACGGCAGCAGCGAGAATGGATACTCTGAACCATTGTTTGCTAGTAAAGTTAGTATTCTAACCTAACCTACATGTATGATTATTTTCGATGGCTTAGTCTACTTCAACTGGATTTTAGAATTTATTCCGTAGAGCTTGCGACAATCTTTACGAACTAGAGGGCCCAGGCGTCAAAAAGGACTGCAAAAATTTTGTGATTGAGCTTTTTATAGTTCCGGTTCCCAGTATAGGTTTTGCTTTGTCATAGGTCTAATCCCTACAGACCTGATCTTCCATTAGTGAAACTCAAGCTGTACAACCATGAGTTTTGAGATAGCAAAATATCCCCCCTACAAGATAAGGAGTGAACATCAGCTTGGAATTGATTAAGCGTTAAGCTGCACTATGAAAAATATAGTTCAGTCCTAAGAATTCACTGGAAATGCCCAGGGCTCACCGAATTGTGGATACCAACTGATTGTTGAACCTCCAGCGTCGAACTATGGCTGCGATGTAAATTCATTATAAAAAGGCGTCTGCTTAGCGCGAATATTCAACTACCAAGATATCATTCAGCAATGAAAGCGGGGATCCAGAGGCTGGGGATCCAGAGCTAAATTTGTCACCGGTACTCCAAGCGCTGAAATTGTACGGTATCTCAACTTGTTTTTCAGTACATCAACTTTCTCCTATTAAATTCTTAACTGCGTGACGGAGAGACGGACCAACATTGGAGCAAGGAGCAAGCGACCAACAACTATGTTTTATTAAATAGTGGATGTTGTCAAGGCTTGCATGGTAAAACGGTTTTGGATTCCTTTAATTAAAGAACGTGTTTAATCGGGCGCCGATATGAAGCCTTCCAGGCTTGACTCTTCTGAATCTTGAGACAGAAGCTTTGGCTTTTCTGTTTGTAATCGTGTAGCAATTACTGGAAGCAACGCGATTACATTCACTGAGCCTCCAGAATCGAACGCGCTCTAACTCTCAGTGGTACCAACGGTACTTGCTCACGTGCTTATAGCGTGTCATGGCTGACTGGCTGCACATACCAGTACATATTGTAATACTATATCGGCGTGTTTGAAAGTTTCTTTGGATACTAGTGGACCCGTGCGTGAAAAATTCACGCAATAACCTATACGTTTACCTAATGCCTCGAGGCCGGTGCGGAATCTCCTCTTCTCTTATTTGCTTCTTAATTTTCTTTTTCTTCATTGATCCTTTGTCGTGCTGTCATCCTTAGGTCTTCTATATAGACAGGCAAAAGTAAGATCTTGCGTAAAACACTCCAACAAACCTAAACAAAATAGCAGCTTATATACAATGTGTTCGGCCCGTAGCAAAGATACCGTTGATACTGTCTTTCCACCTCAAATATCTGCTTCATTTGAGGTGCTCAACTTTTGACCTATGAAGAGAAAACTGCTTCGTCAGAGGAAAACAGTAAGCTAGAAGAAATAATTGTCTACTGCCCGTGAACACTTATGTTTCGTCGGTTTCGTTGACAATTGTATCAAAATGGGAAGAATAGCTCATGCAACGAAATCATCTGTGAGATGAAACTACGAATCAAGAAGCATGAGAGTGCCAACGGAAGCTTCAGATATCTTCAGTGCTACGATTTCAACTTCGGCAATGAAAGAAGTGCATTCAGACATAAGGTCGCCCTGTACTTTGCCGTAGATTCGATGTATGGAGAAGCTAATACTCGTACAAATCAGACTAAGCCTGCGATGTCTTCATTGTTGAAATTTCAACTGTCCCTGCNTTAAGATACGTTTGCCATCTTCTGCAACCCGGTCTATTTTCTGCCTATCACTTTCAATGGAGCTTGAGAGGACAACCAGAGCCTCCAACCTGGGCTAAATTCCGCCTATCTATTTCGTTAAGAGCGTGACACCAAACACATAAATATATATACATATATATTTATATATAAACACACGACGGTCATTCTAAGTATTAGATTAGATTACAATGCAAAAATACACATAGATAGATGTAGATATATAATCATATTGCAGAGTGCGCATGGACAGGCTGAAATCAAAGCACACCAAGTCGTTTGTACGAGGAATTGCAGGAAGGCTGTGGTGGCTGAAAAGCTGTGTGCGTGTGCGTAAGACATAATTATATCTGTATTTTGCAAAAGTCCTATAAAAACTTCCATTGTATATGTGTGGGTTCAACCTGAAAAAGTAAAAATGATTATTGTTCGTGATGCTAAGTATTTTTTTATGAAACTATTGCGGTATTTGCAGTAAAGAGTGGTAAGGTGCACGTAAGCCACAACGGAAGCAAAAAAGAAGTGAGATTTATGCCCTATTCCGTACAGCCGATGCAAATCGACATCGAAGGTCACATCGAGGCCAAAGCTCCACGGTAGGCGGGTGGCTTGGTTGTAGAGACGGAGCGAACCTAAACTAGGTGCATCCTCGAGGTCGCCACGTTCCTATACCCATCTGCGACTCATTGGAAGGTCATCCTTCTGACCTTTAGCCGTATGGTGATATCGGGCTCGTTGTGGCTCCCCGTGGAAGAGAGCAGGTGTATATTGCAAATTTATTCACTTCCATTTAAGCATATATGCACCTCATCAGTATTTAGTGATAATGACAAATGCCAAAAATCCAAAAAATACTTCTACAGCTTAAAGCTGATTGCAAACATTTAAATGCAGTGTAACAGGAGTTCTATAAAACCCAATAGCTATATCGTAATTCGGGATTTTTAATTAGAAACATTTTTCTAAAATCATCTTCGCGCATCTCTTCTCCTTACTTTCTTTTTCCTTCATGAGTATATAGAGAATCCTTTACTTCTAGTTGCATAGTTGCATACTTCATAGCTAAACACCCACAACAGCAGCAAGCCATGCGTGCCTGACTCACTGACTTATATGCTAGAGATGCCGAGTTCGAGCAACAAGCCTGTCGAGTGATCTTTGTGGCATCCGGCGTGCTGAGAAGGCAATTGCACGGTATGGGGAGCTGTGTGAGGGCACCTGCCTGACCAGGAATGGGAGGGTGGGGGAGGGAGGGGGAGCTGGGCTCGGGTCGTTGAACCTTCCGTTTCGGTGCCATAGTTCTTGGCGACCCGTAGCTCTACTTACTCTTCTGGGGCCAGTTGGCCTATATTTGCAGCACGAATCAGTGCGTGTGGGTTTCTCAGTGGAGGGTACGGGTACAGACAAAGTTGACTTTACCTTACATCTTTTCGTATTCAGGGACTCATCAACGTCTGCTCTACAGATTCAAAAATTACTAAAGGCCGACACAACGATAGGAACTCACCAACATCTATTCCACAAAACTGAGTCTCTTCGATCCGTAACCTGCGACACCTGGAGCCGGGGCCGCGGCATTCATCATCCACCTGCTGCAGTATGGTGGTGTACACGTACCTTAGGTTTCCATTCGGCCGCGCGAACGTCTGCGGAAATTATGACCTTCATATTAACTGGAGCAGATTGTTGCATTTGTAATAGCGTGTTCGACTGGGCGTCAAAATTGTGCCGTTTTAACGTAATCGGGTTACTTATAACATTTTTAAAATCACAAAGCCAAAATTTTTATCTGAAGTTTCGGATACGTTAAGAGTGTACGACTAAATTTCGACGGCCAACCGAATGCACCTGATCTCTTTGCGCACTTTACAGTTGCTTCAATGCTGCTAATGGACGGAAGCCCAAAAAATCTGCTGTTCATCGTAAGCATTTAAATGGAACTAAAACTGTAAGAACAATGTTGAACCGTAACATAAGAATACTCAGTGATGGGCACCGTTACATGATATCGGAGGTCGTTACCGTTACTCGTTACTTCAATAAAATTACCGGGGCGTTACCGTTACTCGTTACTGCCACAAAATTGCACGGGGCGTTACCGTT